>PITA01015310.1:0-14396 GCA_004023965.1 Spilogale gracilis
TGGAAGAGAACATAGGCAGTAACCTCTTTGACATCGGCCACAGCAACTTCTTTCAAGACACGTCTCCAAAGGCAAAGGAGACAAAAGCGAAAATGAACTTCTGGGACTTCATCAAAATAAAAAGCTTCTGTACAGCAAAGGAAACAATCAACAAAACAAAGAGGCAACCCACAGAGTGGGAGAAGATATTTGCAAATGACACTACAGACAAAGGGCTGGTATCCAAGATCTATAAAGAACTACTCAAACTCAACACCCAAAAAGAAGATGAACACATCAAAAAGTGGGCAAGAGACATGAAGAGGCACTTCTCCATAGAAGATATAGAAACAGTTAACAGACACATGAAGAAATGTTCGGCGTCACTAGCTATCAGGGAAATTCAAATCAAAACCACTCTATGATACCACCTTACACCAGTCAGAATGGCCAAAATTAACAAGACAGAAAACAACAAGTGTTGGAGAGGCTGTGGAGAAAGGGGAACCCTCTTACACTGTTGGTGGGAATGTAAACTGGTGCAGCCGCTTTGGAAAACAGTGTGGAGATTCCTTAAAAAACTAAAGATAGAGCTACCCTATGACCCTGCAATTGCACTACTGGGCATTTACCCCAACGATACAGATGTAGTGAAAAGAAGGGCCATATGCACCCCAATGTTCATCGCAGCAATGGCCACAATCGCCAAACTGTTGAAAGAGCCAAGGTGCCCATCAACAGACGAATGGATAAAGAAGAGGTGGTACATATATACAATGGAATACTATGCCTCCATCAGAAAGGACGAATATCCAACTTTTATAGCAACATGGACTGGACTGGAAGAGATTATGCTGAGTGAAATAAGCCAAGAAGAGAAAGTCAAGTATCGCATGGTTTCACTTACTTGCAGTGCATGAGGGGTAAACTGGAGGACAGTGGGAGAAGGAAAGTAAATGGGAACTGGGGTAATCTTGGGAGGGAAATGAAACAACAGAGACTTTGGACACAGAAACAAACTGAGGGACTTGGAGGGAGGGGGGTGGATGGATGGGAGAGCCTGGTGGTGGGTACTGGGGACACCTAAAGCGTGGAGCACTGGGTGTGGGGAATGGGGAATGAATCTTGGAACACTGGAAAACAAAATTTTTTTTAGTAACAATAAAAAAAAAAAGAAGTATGCGACCCCATGATAAATGAATTTTTCAACATATTTGGGTTCAACAAGTGAGAGTTTGGTAGTTCACAAAACGATTGGGGGTGAAACTTGTCAGATTAGTGTCTTAGGTCTATCATTTTGTGTCATGACTTGGAAAAGTAGCTTAAATTCTGTGTTAATATTGCAGAACTATGAAATATGGTAGTAGTATTGTTGTTATGAGTATTGATATGAGTTAATTATGTAATTTGCTTTTATGAGTATCTAACATAATAAGAATTATGTGAGAGCTTTTATTATTATTATTCTATATTAGTAGGTGTGTGTATTCACATGTTACTGACTGAAGAAGTGAAATAAAAAGTTGAATAAAAAAAAAAAAACCTGCAATTTTATAGCACGCTCCTCTAACACTTGGAGTTCTTTTTCAGGTGAGAAAGAAAATTGCCTTTGAATTTGTTTCTTAACTGTTTCTCTCTCTTCAGTCTTGTTGCCTACTCTTCATCTCTAGATCTGTTCTTTTAGACAATCTCCACCTTAAGTTGATAAAATTTAACTGTAATGTAGCTCAAAAAATTTTTTTTCACATCCATACCTCATGACAACTTGAAGATTTTATTTATGGTTAAAAACCTAGAGTTACATTCTGGTGTCTTCCAAATTTTCATCAGTGTGGACTGCACCTTATATTTATAGATGTAAAGCTTGATCTAATAACATGAAGATTTCTACGATCAGAAACAATATCTGGAGCCACTGTGTATATTTATTTTTTTCAGTCTGTTGGTTGCCCTTTTATGTTGTTTTGGAGTGATTTTTATGCTCTCTTCACAGGTATATTGTATAAAAGAGTCAAGAAATTATTTTCCAACATAAAGCAAAAGTTTTTACCTATATAAGCAGAAAACAGAACTTGAAACACATTATGTGTGCAACTCTAATAAATGATACCTATGCATTTATTCTTTCATTTGAGTGACATCCCAAGCAAAATCTCCAAATATGCTTTTATTTCTTTTCATCTGCAGGGATTGATGCTCTTAGATTCGGATCAAAGTATACCAAAGTTCAGATCACTCTCTCTTTGTTTCTTTTTTATTTCTCTCTCTCCCCCCCCCCCACAGTTTATTGCTTTTGCTTCTTTATTCTTCATCCTGGTTTCAATCACGACCTTTTGCCTGGAGACACATGAAGCTTTCAATATTGTTAAAAACAAGACAGAACCAGTTATCAATGGCACAAGTGTTGTTCTGCAATATGAAATCGAAACGGATCCTGCCTTGACGTATGTAGAAGGAGTGTGTGTGGTGTGGTTTACTTTTGAATTTTTAGTCCGTATCGTTTTTTCCCCTAATAAACTTGAATTCATCAAAAATCTCTTGAATATCATTGACTTTGTAGCCATCCTACCCTTCTACTTAGAGGTGGGACTCAGTGGGCTGTCATCCAAAGCTGCTAAAGATGTACTTGGCTTCCTGAGGGTGGTAAGATTTGTGAGGATCTTGAGAATCTTCAAGCTCACCCGCCATTTTGTAGGTCTGAGGGTGCTTGGACACACACTTCGAGCTAGTACTAATGAATTTTTGCTGCTGATAATCTTCCTGGCTCTAGGAGTTTTGATATTTGCTACTATGATCTACTATGCCGAGAGAGTAGGAGCTCAACCTAACGACCCTTCAGCTAGTGAGCACACGCAGTTTAAAAACATTCCAATTGGCTTCTGGTGGGCTGTAGTGACCATGACTACCTTGGGCTATGGGGATATGTACCCCCAAACATGGTCAGGGATGCTGGTGGGAGCCCTATGTGCTCTGGCTGGAGTGCTGACAATAGCCATGCCAGTGCCTGTCATTGTCAACAACTTTGGAATGTACTACTCCTTGGCAATGGCGAAGCAGAAACTTCCAAGAAAAAGAAAGAAGCACATCCCTCCTGCCCCTCAGGCAAGCTCACCTACTTTTTGCAAGACAGAATTAAATATGGCCTGCAATAGCACACAGGGTGACACGTGTCTGGGCAAAGACAATCGGCTTCTGGAACATAACAGATCAGGTAAGGCACAATTTCAAATGCATGCCACTAAACACTGTATAGACCAGTATGTTCCTCAGGTAGAAGGCAACCATTTTCATTGTCTGCAAACATTCCTGAGTTTTCAGTTCTACCCCTTCACAATACATGTGTTTGTGTCAGGCTTGTAGACAGCTAGATTGTAGCTTTTCTGAGTAGATTCCAAGTAGAAATCTGCATAGCTGGTCTATAGAGTTTTCCTGCTTTAGTGGGAATGCCCTTTGCTGATGATGCCAATATTTTCTTTTGCCTGTTTGTTGCTTTTGTGCCAATGTTTCTTTGTTCCCCTGCACGATGTGATGGTATGATACTGGCCATTTTCCATTTTTCATTCTCAAAATGTTGATTTCCTTATCATTTGGCTTGGTGTGTTTGTCTCAGTTTTATCTCTGCCACATGGGGCCATGCATCTCAAACTATTTCACAAGAAACAGTTACTTAAAAAGAATGGATGCTTATATTTCAATAGCCTGAGCACCAAAAAGGTGATTTGGAAGATAGAACTTTTGATAATAAAAGTAATCCCTAGTAATATTCTAGAGGATTGATTAAATTTTCATTATTGTTAACTTAGTTAGGATATTCAGTATAATCCCTTTAGATTGAGTAAGATGCTATGTAATATAACAAATTCTTCATTATCTTGGGGGTAGATGATCTGCTTTGTCTAATCAATGGCAAAGTTGAAATTCCCTGTGGATATCCTTTTTTACACACTATGCATTGGACTCTATTCCCCTCCCAAACTGAATTTTGGGTGATTTACTGACGAATCTCTACCCATCTCTATTGCCATAGATAATCTAGAGGACATTGACTGTAAATTAATCTTCATTTTGCCAATATGATAGTTAGTAATGTGTTCTCTACTCTGTTGTGACTGGTACAGATGAAATATTTTATAGATTGAATAATTTAATTACGTTTCGGCCCACTCTGAAAATTTAAGATATGTGCGTTCCCTATAACATAGATATATTTTATCTTTTTCTTGTAGAAAAATGATTTATGATAATTCCATGTGAATACTTTTGCATAATTTAGAAATAGCACCAATTACATAAAGCAAGCAAACAAACAGAAAAAGCAGGTAACATGTTCATAGGTTCCTTCGTTAGCTGTCATAAGTTTATATGAAGTAAATAGGAAAAAAATGTGGCTGGAACTAAACAGCCTTTTAAAGAATTTATTCATAAAGATCCTTATGCTTATTTAGTACATTGTAATGAAAGTTCTGTCAATATATCTGAAAACTATCAGACAAAAAATGTCTTTATGAAAGGTGGAGTTATTTGATGTTGCTAGTCTCATTGGACGGTTCTCAGAGCACCTCTGTGCAGAGTCCTTAAGAAGGGCATGAGAAACAGGACAGGCAAACTCTCAGCCTGGATAAATATCATTATAACAGGCCAGCATCTAGGCCAATGGGATGCAAATGTCTTTGGCAATCATATAGAAGTAAACAGTTGTTTCAAGGGCATTTGGAGAAGTTAATCTTATTCCATCATTATGCTCAAAAACATTTTTTCACTTCAAAATGGAGAACCTGGACACAAAGTGAGCTTTGGGATTATTTTTATTACGATTTTTTCTGGAAAATTACTTTCTGAAAATATTATAAGCATGTGTCTTAAAGAACTCCAAAACCAAGTATGTACCTAGGACTTATTCCTTAAATAGATTCCACTTTTAATGATTCTTATTCACAATAACTAGATAGCATGTCAAAAATCGTAAATATTAATGTGTGTGCTACGTCATTATCACACTTATTTTGAGTTCATATTAGTTCTGTAAAAGTCCCTTTCCTATTAGAATCCAAAATGGAATTAAAACTTCCCCAAAAACATTTCTCTCCTTTTCAATACATTTCCATTTTGCTCCCTGTGAATTTTTGTAATGAGTGATGAGAACCCTTTTTCTTATCATGATGTGATTATTGTGTTCTGTATATCGAGTGACTGTAGTATGGACATTCAGTGTAAACTCTTTGTACTGTCTCGTTTCCTCATCCATCACTGTCTGTCTATGGGCATGGTGCTGTAACCAGTGTTATCAGGTGACGACAGTACAGGAAGTGAGCCGCCATTATCACCCCCAGAAAGGCTCCCCATCAGACGCTCTAGTACCAGAGACAAAAACAGAAGAGGGGAAACATGTTTCCTACTGACGACAGGTGATTACACGTGTGCTTCTGATGGAGGGATCAGGAAAGGTAGGCATGCATTTAATCAGATCCTAACCGGTGACTTAGAAATTAAATACTACAAATATACAGAGTGATATAAATGCTCTTTTGTCATTTTCCTCATCACCTCTTTTCTCATTATAAACATTAAAAGTGCTTATCATAACAGCTTACTTGATTGTCCGATCTGAAAGGCATTCACCCTTCTTTCTTTCTGTATGTTTTTGGCTTCCATTAATCTGTGGGAAGAATTGTAATGGGGTACTTAAAAATTAAGTCACTCAGCTAATCGACATAATGCACTCAACATTTTTAAAAAGTTACCTTTTAACTACAGGTAATAAAACTCACTAATTGACTCTATGCATATATTTGATAAGTGATTGATAAAGCAATAAGGATTTTTTTTCCCAAAAGAAAGCATTAAACACACTGTAATTAAGTCTCTTATCCAGTATTTGGGCAGTTTTTGCCATAATTTATCTGGATATTAGAAGGTCAAAAAGGTCCAACATCCTTGGCCATATGGAATAGTATATGCCATTACTTGAAAGGCTACTTATGTACTTATAAATTGTGCTACAGAATTTCTTTTTGAGGCAAGATAATACTTTAAAATGTATTACTATTTTCAACCCATGCTAAACTGTGCCTGGCACACAGAAGACAATAAATATTTGTTGAATGAGTAAATTTTGCTGGGCAGGCATCTTAAGAAATATAACAGAATATTGAGGTTCCACTCCTATTATGTCCTTCCAATTTTCTAGATGCTACCACCCTCTATGACTATTCCCCAGGTACTGTTTTTTGTTTTTGTTTTGCGCAAACTTGACAGATCTCAGGACAACTGGAAACTTTTCTGTATCCTTAAGAAATAATTTTGTGACATCTGTTACTCACCCTTGTTCAAGGGCTGATAAGCTATTTGGTTACCTCCTACTTTGATAATTCCAGTTGCTTTATTGCCATGGTCTCTTTCTCTGCTTATTGACCGAATAGAGAAAGAACTATACATATATCTTATGCAAGGGACTGAATTTTAATGAAAAGCCGCTCCAAAACTTTCATATTAGTGCAACTGCATTTTAAAAATACTGCACTTTTTAGCTATTCATTGCATTTTCTCCCTATTGGATACTTTAACATTTTAAGCCTTAAATATTTATTTTGTGATGTCTTCTTCTTTGAGATGTCTCATTATTCATATTGTCCTTCTCTTTCATTGCTTCTGAGCACTTTGTTTTGTCCATTCTGTCTGTATGCCTTTGAGTCTCAAAAAAGAAGACAGACTCTTCTTTTATTTCTTCAGTATGTAATATTTTACATACTTCTTCATTTCAATAACTTCCATTCCTCTGCATCTATTATTTGCACCAAAATGTATTTCAATGATCTGAATAGGTATATTTGGTTGTTTGCTATTTTACATTTAAATATTAAGTGCTAGAACAATTTAAAAAATATTTTATGAAGATAATTAATGTCCTATTATAGTACTTAAACAAAATATATATACATACATTAAATAATGATTATAATATGTAACTAATAATTTCTTGTATAGAACATTATATTTTAAGTATATTATGAATCTTTACTCACTACATGTGCATATATGTATATATGTATATATGCATATATGTATTTATATGTAATATGTGGTTACATTCACATACATTTTTGAGCATCACTTAGTAAATGGTCACATGTAATATTTATACTAACATTGCATGTTTAACAACTTCGGTGAAATTTTTTCCTTCCACTGTTAGACAATACTTTGGATTTTAAACTGTCAAAGGAAATCACATAAGAAAAAATACTTTGCAAATTATAAATCACTATGTAAATATAGAATTTTTCTGCAAAATGGCAGTGTTTCATGAGCAAAGCAATTAATAAGATATTTGTATGGAAAAGTTATACATGAAATCTTATTTCACAAATGCATAATTCTCTTTATCAATGAGCACATCTTTGAAAATTCATCTATGGGTTTTATTCTTTGTCATTTCTCACCACAATCACTTCCTTTTTCATTCTTGCTTAGTTTCTTTACACCTTATATTTTTTCTCTCAGGTCTTGTAGCATTTCGGGTTAATTTCACTTGATTTCTTAGTGTGTTGTCTTGTTATGTTCATCAGGAATCCATTCATTTCTTTTCTTGTTCCTTTTTATGTAGATAATAGATTTCTCCGACTATTCTTATTCAGAACTTTTATTTCCTATATGATCCCTTTTTTATCTTTCAAGTTGGTCTCTCTACTGATTTTTAGAGTTCTGAAAATTCTCCCCTCTATAGATAAAAAGAAATTACCAGATTCCCACTGAATGCTTTTTCTGTCAACAAATATGAATATAGTTGGGCATACATTAAACAAATTTATGGATTCCCTGTAAGAGTGAAGTCCTAATACTTAGAACCTGTTTTTATTTATGCAGTAGTTTTTTTAGGAAATCATCTTTCATACACAAATACATACCCATTGATAATGCATAGGCGAGCAGTTTCAGTATTGCCGCAAATAAGCACATGCTCTTAAGAACAATATAATACGTGCACCATGTGCTTAGATGCCAATTCCAACTAGGTTCAAGATTGTGTATTCTCATGAATTATATTTTTAACCGTTCCAGTTAATAAAAATTTGCTTAAGTCAAAACCATATCAAATTTTCTATCATAAAAATATACATACTGAAGAGAATAACTTATAATTTTACTAATTAAACTTGTCATTAAATTAGAAGGGAAGTCTTTTCAATGAACATTGAAATTATAGTTATTCAAAGTAAAAGGACTTATAAACAGGGTGGGTAATATTTATGTTGAAAACTGTAATTCAGAAAACTAATTGAACATTTAGAATGGCAACTGAGGTTTACATATAACTAGTGTAATTAACAGAAAAATATTACCTTTTGAAGGTCCTGTCAGGAACTTGGAAGTTGTGGGATATAGGATGTAAGTTTTTATAAGGATGAATGATTTATAGGTGTTAACAACCTCTCTGGTTCATGCATATTCACCATTTTGCTTTTAATCAAACCAAATCAGTGCTTATAGTATAGTTTGCATTTTTAGATCACATGGTCAAGTAGGATAAATTTTCTTCCTATAATTCCCCAAGTTATATTTCCAATCACTTTAGAGAACAGCAGTAACAACTAGCTCTCCAGGCTCGTGGAGGTCACCATGTAAGGATAAATTATCTGCAATTCTTTTTTAATTATTTAAGACATCCCCTTAAGTATTCCATCATCCATTGGAATAGGATGAAATACATATCACTGCCCGTGTTTTAAATCTCTGAATGCTAACAAAACATATTGGCAGATAATTCTCTCTTAGTAGAAATTATGTTGTAGAGAACTTGACCACACTTCATGAGTGGCATAAATTTCCACCAGCAAAATCTAAGAGAAGACACCTAGTGTGCCGAAAGCCTATGTGTGTGTATGGGGAGGGATGTTCCTATTCAATGAAGCTTCACTCCACAGTCGCACAGTCATAGCGATCCATGTCCATACCTGTCCCGGGCACTAATGAATCAAATAACCACTGACTCACTTAATTTCTCCTTTTCTAGTTAAAGGAGGACAGATGGTAGTAGCTTCTTCCCCAGAAGTCCATAAATATATAGAATTAGAAAAAGAGGTATTTGAGAGGAACATGGGAAAGCACAAAAGGCCCATTTTCTTTCTCACATAGTTATCATGCCCATCGAGGGCCAATCAGGGCCCAAGGAATGTGCCCAAAGTCTAAGGGCTAACAAAGTTTACTGAAATTGTATGTCTTGCTCAGCTTTGACTTTCCAACACAGAATTATATTTCCTTGTTCTACATTGCTTTTTTTCAGTAGACCTGTCCGAGCATTTATTTCCTGACTAACTTTTCAGCCAATAGTTGTCCTGCTCTTAAGACACTTCACTTCTAACTTTACAGTGTGCCACCCACCCCACTTAACCACTTCTAATCTTTTCTAATAAACAGTACTACAATATATGAGTCCTTCCAAAGATGACCTTGATGAGGATGTTACTTGAGTGGCTAAGGAAAAACACTGGGTTAAAACTTGTGAGATGGATCTTTTATCCTGTAACTCCATGACTATCATGCATGAATGATTAGAATGAGATACTAGAAAGAAAAAGTGAATCAAGATCAAATGGTTCTCAATTCCTGGCAGTGGAGAGCCAACTAAAAACTTCAGATAACCAAGTTCAGACCTGAAATTATGACTTAACATATTTCATTTTTCTTTTTCTTTCCTTTTTTTTTTTTAAGCCAAGGAGCTAGAAATGGGCATTCATTCCACATCACCTAGATAATGGCATCCAATGCCATTATTTAAGAATCATCCTTTTAACACTACAAAGCTGGAAGTTTAAATATGCTGTGAAAAAATGTTAATCCTGCTTATTAGCTTAGTAAATAATAAAAAATGAAAAGAAAAAAATAGCCCATTTGGGTTTTTTCAGAAACATATTCTGAAATGTATAGATATTAGCCAAGTTTATATCTTACTTGTTTTGCCTAATTCTTAAAAGATTTCTAGTATTTCATATGTCAAAAATTACACCAATGCAAATAATCTGGTAAAGAATAAATTTTGAAGTATTACAACTATAATTTGTGATAGCTGGTTTAATCTTTTGCAAATGACAGCTCTAGTGAGTTTTATTTATTTATTTATTTATTTATTTATTTATTAAGTTACAAATGGTCTCAATATTGAATTCTTTGTTAAAAAATATTCTTCCTTGAACTCAAAATAGCACTTTTGATTATCCTGCATGGTATTGTTCATCTGTGTCTATTTTGTGGTTGAATTCAACTGATGTCTGTGCATTTTTTCATAAAAGGATATGAAAAATCCCGAAGCTTAAACAACATAGCAGGCTTGGCAGGCAATGCTCTGAGGCTCTCTCCAGTAACATCACCCTACAACTCTCCTTGTCCTCTGAGGCGCTCTCGATCTCCCATCCCATCTATTTTGTAAACCAAACTGCATCAGTCGGCTAAATTGTATGAATTCAAGTACTGTCTACCCCATAATGGAGATAATTAAGTGTAGAGTTACTCCATGCTCCATTAAATACAGTTTAAATCCTGCATGATACTACTATTTGAAGTCAGAAATGCCACTTGGGTAGCTAACAAATCTTATCCTGGCTTTAAAGATTACCGAAGGTAGTGCTACTTCTCCATATTAATTGCCCTGGTCTCCTTTTGCAATAAACTGACAGGTAGTGTCAGCTTTTGGCCAGTACACGAATACATAAACATATCTTCAGGGAGATATATTTAAAACAGTGTGCTTCCAAATGCCAGTCACTTCATTGGACCTTCATTTTCGTTGACTCTAAACTATATTGAAGAGATTCGGGATCCTATCTTGATTGCACACAACATGACTCTGGTCAGCTCATTTGCATGGACCATCTTGTCTCTATCACCTGAAAGCAATGTCACAGAGTTCGGGGACCATGGATGGCTCAGGATATGTGCACTTGCATCGAACCATCCTGCTGATATGAAATCACTGGTCAACTGTTCTGCATGTTGAATTGTGGGGCAGGGAGGGCAACTTTCTCCTTGGCTTTTTTTTCTTTATTCTTTGAAAGAAATATTTGTTTTAACCAGTTTAATTTCTTGATTGATTTACTTTTCTTCAAAAATGCTGTAATGGAGTTCTGAATGTCTCTGGTTGTTTGCACACAGATAACTGCAAAGAGGTTGTCATTACTGGTTACATGCAAGCTGAGGCCAGATCTCTTACTTAATGGCTTGGGGAAGGCACAAAACATGAGAGAAAGGTAACTGCGGGCCAGGCTTGCATTGTTTAGCCAGGAATTGCTTCTTGGTACTAAAGTCGTATATACATATTTTTTAATCCCAGGATTTGTCATCATTTTCAGAGGCAAAGTGCCAAATATCACCAAAAGCTCTCGTGTCCTTTTTTAAAACCCCTCCTTTATTTTTATTTACTGATTTTTGTGCAAACATCAAAGATTACCGTGGTTCACAGGAGGCTTTTTTGACCAGCCTTAAATTTCTGATTCACAGGATTGATCAGATTTTCAGGCAGTGTTTAACCAGGTGCTTTGTTCTGTATGTTGTTCTGTCTGTCTGTCTTAGCTCCCTGTCTTAAATGTATATATCATCTGTCCTCATGAAGCACAGAGATGCCTTGCTAAGATGTTCATGATTTTAGTACTGGGTCCTCTCCCCTGACCCTGTCTTCTCTGCTTTTTGGAACGGCCTCTCTGCTTTGTGCATAAATGAGTGATGCCCTGTAGACTACCTAAGTCAATCGGTACTGTGAACCTTTTTCTGATAAGCAGGATTTAAGCAGCAGTATCACCATTGGTCGCTTGCTGCCCTGTCAGTTTCTACTACCTAGCAACCAGCATACATCACTACACTCCAGCAAAACCCCAAGAGAGTTTTATTCAGTCCAAGTGGAAGAAATTCTGTTTACAACATCCCTATGAATGCGCTAGCGATGGTGTGTCTGGTGTGTTCGGTGTGTGAGGGAAGAAAAATGCCATAAGATAAATTGACCTATAAACAGTATTGCTAAGGCATTCAGGATCCTTGAGATGTTGATTAATCCTAATTCTCATGTTTATTTTTTTTGTTAGGAAGACAAATGTCATTTTTATTATTGGCCACATAACATCTATTACTCTATATCCCTAAGTCCTAAAGTATGAACTGCATGTCAGAGATCTTGAACAGCAATGAATTTACCCAGACGTACACATCTGATATTTAG
The DNA here is from genome assembly GCA_004023965.1 of Spilogale gracilis. NCBI lineage: Eukaryota > Metazoa > Chordata > Mammalia > Carnivora > Mephitidae > Spilogale > Spilogale gracilis. The sequence goes on from PITA01015310.1 coordinate 12,182, forward strand.
AGATTCAGTGATCTTTTTAATAACACCACACTTAGAAAGTTATAATGGCATATAGCGTTGTGGTAAAGGAATTAATATACTGTCTGGTGCTACTTGACTGCAGTGTTGTACAGAATTTATCATGGATTTTTGACTGCTGCAAAAGGGACAATGGAATTTAGCCATATCAAGGACTGTACTGGAAACAGACTTCTGCTGCTGAACATGCCTTGATGTGACCAGGTAGCACTTGGAAGAGGTCCCTGCGTTTTCATGAGGCATTAAAGCTTAGAAAAGAACTGTGGCTGGAACTCATTTGGTGCTCCCCGTATGAGTGGTCTGCCGTGGACTGGCCAGGAGCCATTAAACAATTGTAAATACCAACACATGTGTGCATGGGTCAACAGCTTCAGCCATCTCACATCAAAGGAAGCCAAGTCCATGACCAACATCTTTGAAGCTTTGAGTAAGGCTCATACCTCCGTGAATCGCCCCTCTTGCGCCTGCAGTAGATTGTGCTGTGAATCATACAAGGCAGTGATATTGGTTAGTATAGATATGTCGTAATTCCCCTTATTTCTTCTTTGTTGTTTGCATCCATGAACATTGACTGTATCTTTTTTTTATAAACAATTATGTTATCGGCTTGTCTTTGTTGTGAAATTTTCAGTGCCTATTTATGAAAATTAACAATCTTTTGTCACCTGTATGTTTAGTTCTGGAAAATCATTACGACTTTAAAAAAACCTCACCAACATTATTCATGGTTTAAGTCCTTTGTCATTGTTACCTCAAGTATAAATATAGAAAATAAAATTCTGGCAATGAGAGTATTTTTTTAATTAAATGATCAGGAGTAATATTAGTATATAGAAGAGTATTAATCAAATTATATCCTAAATGTATATTTTGCATAAAAGATATATTCTTCAATCAATTACTTTTTTGTGAGTTTTGTGGCAAACAAAGCTTGAACTTGTCTTTAAAATTGTAGTCGAAATTGTAAGAATTCTTCATCTTGCTTAATCAATATTTCCAGAATTAATGAGTTCCCCTGGGATTCTGAATATAACATATAATATAATTATGAACCCCTGTATTGTGGACCTTTTGTGAATATTTCAAAGTGCATGCACAACCTTGGTAATAACAAATGGATATGTAACTAACTGAAACAAAGAATAAAAGGCAAATAAGCTGGGGATAAACTTGAATCCTATCTGATTAAATTATTCATATTCTTCCTTTGGCTCTTCTCTTTGTCTTGGAATTTTCAACAAGCTGTACTATTTTTGTGTTTCATGGTACCAAACCAGCCAGTTACACATAATGCAAGGAATTTGGCATTAAAGGATTTATACACATACATAAGTCTCACTTTCGTTCAAATCTTGGACATGTAGCCAGTGTTTTCCTCTTCTAAGTACTATGTCTGCCTAAATTTCTCTTATAATTCTGAGATGGAAAATTATTGATTATCTTGCTGTCCAGTATTTGTATGGCACTTTATGCCTGATACTGAATTTTCACTTAGACTTTCCAACTTAATCATCACAGTTCATTGATGGTGAAGCTAAGGATCAAAGAGGCAGAACTGTTTACTTACATTGTTGCCACAGATTTTCTTCTCTGCCATGATTTCTTATGGTTTTAATATTTACCAAGCCTCTTGTTGCAAATGCCTTATATTTTAAGGATGGCTTCGTTCTCACTTTTGGGTAATGGATCTTTGTTTTAGCAGCACACCACACATAACTAAGGTTCCATTATATTGTGGGGTTATGTGTAAATTTATCCTGTAACATCTATGAATCAGGATTAAAGGAAGGGTAAAATGAAAAAGAGAGATGAGATTGGCAACTCTAACACTTTCCTATTATGCACCAATAGAATCTTTCCTACACCTAAAAATGCTCAGTGTTGATTATTAAGAGTCTATTAGGAAACTGAGTTCATAAAAGGGAATACATCTAAATACAATTACTGATAAAATGTTTTTAATGATGGTGTCAGAGGGGCGCCTGGGTGGCTCAGTTGGTTAAGCAACTGCCTTCCGCTCAGGTCATGATCCCAGAGACCCGGGGTCAAGCCCCACATTGGGCTGCCTGCTCCCTCTCTCACTCCCCCTGCTTGTGTTCCCTCTCTGTCTGTGTTTCTCTCTGTCAAATAAATAAAAATCTTTAAAAAAGAATGTAAGATTATATGCAATGGAATTCTATGCCTCCATCAGAAAGGC
>PITA01015310.1:14496-50642 GCA_004023965.1 Spilogale gracilis
CTGAGTGAAATAAGCCAAGAAGAGAAAGTCAAGTATCGCATGGTTTCACTTACTTGCGGTGCATGAGGGGTAAACTGGAGGACAGTGGGAGAAGGAAAGTAAATGGGAACTAGGGTAATCTAGGGAGGGAAATGAAACAACAGAGACTTTGGACACAGAAACAAACTGAGGGACTTGGAGGGAGGGGGGTGGAGGGATGAGAGAGCCTGGTGGTGGGTACTGGGGACACCTAAAGCGTGGAGCACTGGGTGTGGGGAATGGGGAATGAATCTTGGAACACTGGGGAAAAAAAATTTAGTAACAATAAAAAAAAAATGCTTGAACAAAAAAAAAAGAATGTAAGATTTACTGTAAAGAGGAAAAATGCACAAGAAGGGGGAAGGAATGCATTTTAATAAATGATAATTACCATCAAATTTTGATTTTAAAAATCAAGATTAAATAGTCATGAATGAAAAGTGAAGATACTCATTTTATCTTTGAAATAAATCATAAAACAGACTAATGGAATAGCAATAGTGAACTTATCTTGGAAAGAGACAATGAATATGTTAAAAGGCTATATTACAAAGCAGGGACTCTGGAGGATTTATAGTGTGCTTGAAGACATTTAGAGCTAAATGAATCTATTAAAATATTGAAATCCCTAGCAGTGTATGATGATTAAAATATGCAGCTTAAAAATTTTCCTTACTGACAAAAATTGTCTCCCTCATTTCCCCTGCCAAAATTCAATTGGTTGTTTAAATTCTTGAACATTATTAAACTATAGATATATATTAATTTTCTCTAACATGGATTCAGTATCATTAATATTGATACCAATTTAATAATTTTCTGTTCTCCCTAAAGTAATTCTTGTTTCAAAAATGTATTTTCCTTATTGTGTAAAAGTTAAACAATAGTATTAAATAACCCACCTTTTAATGCCAATCATGTGCACCACATGGATTACTTATAAATTTGCTGTTTCATTTCCAGATGTAAATATATTGGTTGATTATTCACTAGCAGATTTTTCTCATTAAAAATACAATTCAGGGGAGTAGTTTCTGGGTGGCTCAGTCCATTAAGCATCTGTCTTCAGCTTGGGTCTGGGACAGAGCCCTGCATCGGGCTCCCTGTTCTGGAAGGAGTCTGCTTCTCCCTCCCTCTCCCTCCCTCCCTGCTTGTGCTCTCTCTCTCTTGCTCACTCTTGCTCTCAAATAAATAAATGAAATATTTAAAATATAACATCTAAATAAAATACAGGAAAAGTTTAAATAAAAAGTTAAAAAAAGAAAAAAGTTAATTATAATTCCATAATTTTTAAAAAGATTTTATTTATTTATTTGACAGAGAGAAACACAGCTAGAAAGGGAACAAAAGCAAGGAGAGTGAGAGAGAGAGAAGCAGGCTTCCCACCGAGCAGGAAGCCCGATGTGGGAGCTGGATCCCAGGACTCCAGGATCATGACCTGAGCCCAAGATAGACGCTTAAGGACTGAGCCACCCCGGTGCCCCAATTCCATACTTTTCTACTCCACAAACTGAACGATTTCATTTTGTTGATTTGCCTTTTTTCCTTTTGTGATTCTCTTCTTATAATTTTAGCATACTACGGGAATATGTGTGTATATATATGTGTGTATTTAATCTATTGTTTCAGTCATGCTTTAGTTTGGCCTTTTATCTTTCTTGCCACAGTTTGTTCATCATGGACAGTGCTCCAACTGTGCACATGCTCAGAAAAGCACCGCAGGGCCTCACGAAGGACATACATCACCTCTGCCATTGAAAAACTCCCATCTAGTGTGTGGTCCCTTTCTGGCTCTGCATCAGAAAAACGATTGGTGCCCTTTAAAAGCACACATGGCTGTGCTCAGTTCTAAACCTCTTGAAAAATTATCTCTGGGGATGAGGCCTAGACATATATGTTATTTTTAAGAAGTAAAGTCTTATGCATATGTATTATTAACAAATAAAACAAAACAAAGAACAAACATCCCACAGGTGTTTCTTCTAATATGGATAATATTATATAATAATATATCTAATAAGATAGATATTTGAAATTAGTACAATAGAATAGCTTTCTTTCCTAAACATTTTGTACATAGGTATGTTGTTTCACAATTAAAATGTGAAAAAAGATGTGTAATATCCCATCTAGGTTAATGTTCTCTATATATTCATTCCCGTCAACTATTCATGATTTCTATTTCTTTTTATTTTCTATTATAAATAAAGAAGCATTGATCATTTTGTGTACAGACATTTTTATTTTACAGGGAGGGTTTTTCTCAAAAATTATTCCTGAAATGGAAACAGTGAAAAAATTTATGACCATACTTTAAAAACTACTTTCTCATGGTCATATAATGTTACATTTCATCAGCCACAAATGAAATTGATGTTATCAGGACAATTTTCTTTGGTGCATTACAATTTGAAAAAAATATTCTTTTGCTCAGAATAATTTTATGTATATGATTAAATTAGCATGAGTTGAACTATTTTAGATTTTATAAAGATCATGTCTCTACTTACCTTCCAGTTTAGCTAGTCATATACTAGCAGGCCAGCCAAGTATCTTTATTAGGAAATTTTTTTTTTTCATTTTGGAGGCAGATTTCAAATTTGGAATAAAATTTGATGTATTACTATTTATACCCTAGTGCCCATGTATTGTAAACCCATAGAACTTACATCTTCATATTTCAATGTATTTCTCATAGTGAGATAAGGATATTTTATGTAATTCAAAATCAAGTAACTTTTTTTAGAGGGGGGGGCATAAGTTTTCCTATAAGCCAGGAAGAGTTGTTATAGCAAAATGATTTAAATACTTTGGAATTAAGTGAAATTTTCACATTTTTATTAGGAGTAAATAGTGACATGAAATGGCCAAAGATAACCACTGTATGGAAAGTGTTCTTAATTTAATTTGAATGTGGCAGTTCCTGAAACCTTTCTTTAACCAATGGTCTCAGGGCTACATAACTAAAAGGTTACATAAAACCTATTTTTTCTTAATGGCCCAAAGAAGCTATATTAAGATGCACTTAATTTGCTGATCAAAACCAAACCAAACCCAAACAAAACTTGTAACTTCACTGCAAAGGATTCAGCATGAAGTCAGTAGCTAAGAAGTTACTGTATATGGGTATGTATTCTCCTAGAGAACTCACATTTGTCAGTAACAGTTTCTCTGGAAACAAAGGCATTAGTTTAAATGCTCTACATGATCTTCCTTCTTATTGCAGTCACTGTTCCTTCTCACTTTGGGTGCTGTCAAGAAGCTTAAAAAAATTATAGGAATTCTGGAAGGATGTTGGTAGAAATTTCCAGAATCTAAGATAGTAATGATTAAACACACACACACACACACACACACACACACACACACACACAGAGCTGGATATACAAAAAGAAAGAAAAGGCATACGATGAAGTAGCAAATACTGAATATGCCCTGAAGTCAAGGTCATTTGGTGTGAAACAAGCAAAAAGGCAAGTCAAAGATAGATAAATAATTCTATAATTCTGCTTCACAAACCATGTTAGAATAAGTTCGTCACAAAAGAGCCAGACATTCCTTTCAATGGAGACCTTGAACGGTTTGCATTGCATACCAAGGAGTTAGAAGAGACAACCAATTTTCCGCATTCCCTAGCAAAGAATGAAGTTAGCCACTTTCTCTTAAATGTCCTCTTTTTATTTTCTTCTTTGTTTTGAGCCAAAAAAATTAAATTCTTCCTTTACATTAATATTAAGGTTAAATGCTTTCAGAATCAACTATTGATTGTCAAAACATAAAATATTACTGGCTTTATTTTGCTATTTATATAATATATATTTGTACAGGTTTTGGTCTGATTTATTGCAAGAGCAAAATATAATGACAAAATATTACTGAGAACATACTGCTTTTTAATGTGCAACTTCTTAATGATACAAATGAGATTCCTAGGGCAAATACCATTATAAGGTTTATTTTCCAAAATTAAAGTTGTTAAAGTTTAGATCTATCTACTTGTGTTTTTGGAATGGATAATTCTATTCAGAAAAATGATTATATTAAGTGTCAAACTATTAAAATGGAAGAAGACTGTTTATCTTTTAATAACATCTTTTCCGGCTCCCCAATGTCCATATATTGACAGTGGTTTATTGGACATATAGAAAAAGGACATACAGAACTAGTCCTTACAAAACATTCTCTGACATAGGTGGTCCACTAGAGTCCAGAGGCAGAAATTTCTGTTGCCGCACACCATCAAAAAATCCTTTACATAACCACACCTCATTAAATATGAAATTGTTTCTCATGTTAAATATCAGGTTACACATCACGTTATCTAAAAAACACTGAATTACCAACTGGTAGTTATGATCAAGATGTCTTAACATTCTCCTCAGCTTGACTAAATTTTAGACTTATTTTTTCTTGACTGAGGCCCCTAAACTTTCTTTGCTTAGAACATTTACGTTAGAAGTAAACGTTAGTTCTTTCTCTGTCGCTTAGAAGTATAAATTTTCTTCCAGCTCTTGCCAATTACAACTCAAGTATGTCTTCTCTTAAGTGCCTGGGAGCTATTCCTTCAAAATATAATAATTATGAAAGTGCCCCTATCCACCAGTGTCTGTGGGAGGATAGGAGCCCAATTTCCCATAAATGCCAGTTACCAAGCACAGATGGCCCAACCACACTGACCAACCTCTCCCCAAATGTCCTCCGGTATTTTTCCTCTCACTCATCCAGTGCTTAAAACTCTCCTGCTTTTGTTTTACAAAGTTGAATTCAATCTCTCTTCCTTATTGCAATAGTCCTGAGTCCTATTGCAATAATCTTCACCTTCCTTGCTTGTTTGACTGGCATAACATAATTTATTTGTGACAATTCCTTAGTACATATTATATGTTGTGAATCCCTATAAAACCACTTTGAGGACTTATAGGAAATGGGTAGGGGTGAGGAGGAATTCCAACAACTCTATAACTTACTTTAATTTTGAAATAGATCTTTAGAAGTGTAAGTGTGTAAGTCTGGGGGCACCTGGGTGGCTCAGTTGGTTAAGCAACTGCCTTCGGCTCAGGTCATGATCCCGGAGACCTGGGATCGAGTCCCACATCAGGCTCCCTGCTCTGCGGGAAGCCTGCTTCTCCCTCTCTCACTCCCCCTGCTTGTGTTCCCTCTTTCACTGTATTTCTCTCTGTCAAATAAATAAATAAAATCTTAAAAAAAAAATTGAACTGTTACACTGATTTTTCTGAAATTCATTTCTTACAGTCTTTTCCCTTAGTTATTCATCTATCAAAGTCAGAATAAAACACAAAATTTCAAGCTTGCCATTTTATCATTTGGCTCCTTTTATTTACCTAGGGTCAACTATTTATTCCTTTTACTTGGCTCCTTTGTTCAGTACCTCCAGAGCCTCCCAGGTGTCTGGGATCTCGCAGACACTGTGTTTATCACTGTCCCTGAATCCCTGCCTCACCCATTGCACTGGGCCTTCTCAGACACTGATATCAGTCTAGATTAAGTTTCAATTTGCCATGGACTCTAGTTACAGTATTTTAAACCTATAATTCTTTAAACCATTTCAACAGCAAATACCAGAGTTAATTCCCATGACCAGAAATTCACTTTACAGATCTCCTCTGGAGCCCCATCTTCATAATTAGCACAAGTAATTAGGTCCTATTGTGCTGTGATAAATTCAGTTAAGATAAATTTACTTGACCTATGGTAAAGAAAATGGGGTTTAGAGGCAAAGTAAATTTGAGTGGTAATCTTGTTCTTATCCTTTACTAGCTATATGTCTTCTGGCAAGTAATTTAAACACTAAGTTTTATAAAAAGTTGTCAACTGGTAAGAATAATAGTATCTCATAATTTTGTCATGAGTTCTGAATGAGTAGATGAATGTAATATGCTTAGTACAGTATTGTGTACAAAGATTTTGCTCAGTAAATGTGAACTGCTATTATGATAATTATTACTATAATTTCATTGATTTTTTTTTTTTTTTTTTTTACGAAGAGTATAGAAACTTGTGATTTTTGTTCTCTACTATTGATTTTCTTTGTGGTAGATCTTACTGAACAAAATGCTGGCAACAGTTTCTAGACCCATTTTCAATTGCCTTTAAAGATAATGAAATCTTCCTTTCATATTTATCCTAGCATCAACATCAACAGATTTTCAAAGGGTTTTTTTATTTGCAGACTGTCTCCATAGATCAAGGTATTTACATTTTATAACAATAAAGAGGAATTAGCAGAATATCCTTGGAAATTTAAAGGTTTAATACAACTGGAAATTTTTAACCTATTCCTGAAGTATATGGACATATAATATATATTATTTCTATTCTATCCTGTAGGATAAGCTAAAGAGATTCCAACATTATCCTGGGGACACACTACTATCACCCAAAATTAACTATAATCTTTGTAGTATCTGTATCCCTAGTCTACTAAGAATTCTTCAGAAAATTATCAAATCCACAAAAGTGCTTCATCTAGTTCTTTCACATTAAGAATAGCTTCTACTCTAAACTGGTAAATAATAGTGGCTATGATCACATGATTATTTTTCTTAGCCATTTCTCATAATCCTATGAAAATGGACAACATGTTTGCATTTAGCATGAGAAAGGGGAGAAGCAGTGACCAATGTTGTTAACAACAGGAGTAACACAAGACTTTGGGATTGTTCTTTTTTGAGATGAAGATGAACAAAGATAGGATAACTCTTCTTTAGGAAATAACTCTGGCACATTTTTCTTTGAACTGAGGAGAATAGAGTTGGGAAAAGAGAAAACTTTAATGCTTCAAAAACATTTCGTAATTCAGAAGTTATATTGGGAACATTTATAACATTGTTTCTAAAATGTGCATATTAATCTGTGAAAGATCCAATTATTGAAAAAACTGGGTAGGCACAGAAGGTAGATATACATATTAACGTATTTGTAGATGTCTTTCTTAGAAAATGATGAACTCTGCTTTTCATTCTTAGGCAACAGCATACATAGCTCTATGTATGTTAAGTATGAGATTTCCATTGAAGATCCAAGTGGATATTTCAAGTAGACACGTAGGTATATAAGCCTGGAGACAGGTAAATCGGGCTGAAGATTTATATTTGGCTAGCACAAAGATGGCCTTCAAAGCCATCATAATAGGTGAGTAGGTACGTGCAGGCAGAACAGAGAAGAGATCTAAGGACTGATTCTTAGAGCACTCTCACATTAATCAGTAAGGAGAGATTGTCAGGAGTGACATATGAGACTGAGAATGAGAGAACACTGAGTTAGGAGGAAAACTAAGAGAATGCAGGGAACTGAAATCTTAGAATTAAAATGAATGGTGGGGAAGGGGATAATCAGCTGTGAGAACTGGCCATTCAATGAAGCCATTGGCAACCTTGACAAGATCAGTTTGTTGATGCTGCTGGAACTAAAGACCTGATGAGAATAGGTCTGGTGACATGGAAGAGAAGAACTGGGCACAGCAAATGTAGAATCTCCTTTGAGGAGATTGACTGCAAAAAAGGAACAAAGAGATAGGGCAAGTGCATTTGGGAAAATGTGGAGTTGAATGATTTTTTTTTCTAAGATGGAAGAAATAAGAACATATTTCTCTACAACCAGAAAAAAAATAAGGCAATATTTTTAACTATTTTGCAAACAAATTCTGCTTATTTCTAGACAGAGAGAAATATTTTTAAATAATACTTATGAATGTAATACATACATATGAATGTAATGTGTAGACTCTGTCTTGAAGGAGATTTCAGGTGGCTAAGAAGGAGCTGAAATGGGACTTTTCTTTTATTCCTAGTAAAAAAAATCTGCTTTTGAATTAAACTTTGGTTGTGTTTTTAACTGTTTTTTTCATAGGTGAGATTGAAATGTGGTTGTTTGTGCTTTGATATCTTAGCCAGCAATGTATTGGTCATGTCCATCAATCAGTTGATTGATTATTGGTAGCTGAGACAAACCCTGGAATTTAAAACTGATCTTTCGGATGACTAAATTAAATATTTGCCCCCAGAGAGGATAGGTTATAAGAGTGTAACTGAGAATATTAATAGGAAATAAATACTTGACATGAGCACCTTCTTTCCCTAGTCCATTCCTTCCTCTATTTCATCATTGAGAAGAGATGCTAATATACGGGTGTAAAGTCCCATTCTCAGGGAATATGCTGGATCTTTCCAAAGAAGAAGAAAATAAATAAAATGCTTATAGGGAAAAGGCTAGAACTGCTCACTTCGAGGAAAGGCAAAATTCCCCATGACTGAGAGGAAGGCAGGCTTTTGAAATGTTACCAGGAATAATGGGTAACTGTACCCACTTTTCTCGTGTCTGATTTATGTGGTAGGATAAAAACTACATATGCCATCCAGCTTTATGATGTGGTTCTAATAATTACTCTGATAACTTGAAGTTTCAATCACAAAGCATAATTAACTACTGAACTTTCAACTGATAGTATAGAAATAAATACCTAAAAATTTGCATGTAGATACTTCAATGCTTATTGATTTTATTGGTATGCTTTTAGCTCCAAATATTTTAAATTAAACAAGATTCAGATGACTAAAAACTCAGTCTTCATTTGGCTATTAAAGCAGTAATTAAGAATAATTTAAAGTGTTAAAAGCCAAAAAAATTTAATAATGCCTTTTTTTTAATGTAAAACATTATGCCCTTTCAGGCATTTGCAGAAACATTATGCCATTTTCATTCATATGGCATTACGTCAAAATTATAGGATTCAAATTGTGAACATGCATAGTACTTAAATTCTCTTTTTATAATTCTTTATTTTATAGATTGGAATTTATTTTTATTTTGTATCTCATAATGATCTCCCCAAACTTTTATAGTATCTAGGATCTCAGTTCTTTTTTTTTAACTGGATATATTTGACATGTAACATTGTATAAATTTAAGATATACAGCATGTTACTTAGGTACATTCATATATTGTAATACAGCTATTGTTATGACATTTATCAAGTTCAATACTTATAGTACAGTATTATTGTCTACATTCAATATCCTGTACATTAGATCTCTATGGCTTATTTAGTACTTGCTACAACACCTTAAACACCAGCAATCTTATTCCCCTCTTCCCATTGCTGGTAAGCACTGTTTTACTCTTTGTCTGCTTTTTTTTTTAAGATTTGACTTTTTTTGGATTCCATGGATAAGTGATACATATTTCACTTGTCTTTCTCTGATATATCTCACTTAGCATAATGTGCTCAGGTCTATCCATGCCCTTGCAAATGGCAGGATGTCCTCCTTTCTCATGCTAACTAATATTCCATTATATATTTTTCCACATTTCTTTTATCCATTCATCTGTTGATGGACATTTGGGCCATTTCCATATCTTACCTATTGTGAATAATGCTATGATAAACATGGTTAAATTCTCTTTTGGTTTATTCATTTACAAATAATTACTGAATTTCCCATCTTTCGCCTAAGCACAGTGTTCAACAAACCAAGGCCTTTGCTGTCATGGAATTTAGATTCTAGTAGGGAAAGAAAGAAAATACATAAATAAACACTGTCTACCATAACCAGATGTTGATAATGGGTATACCATCAATAGGGAGGTGGAGATAGGGAGTGGATGGTATGGTGCCATGTGTGTAGGGTAGTCAAGGAATTCCTGGCAGCAGAAGAAATCTGAGGCAAGGGTGTTTCTGAGAGAACAGAACACCAAAGTGTTATTGGCACAATTAAGGAGTAGCAAGGAGCCAGTGAGGCTGGAGCTCAGCAAGAGAAAGAATGTAGAGAAGGAGTTGGGACATAGATCACATAGGGGCATTTTAGGTCATGGTAACAACTTGGTTGAAAAAGTAAATAAAAACACAAGGTTAAGACTTTAACTGATATAATTAGTTGACCTAATTCTTTTCAGGTGATATGAGTACACAGTACAGATGTTAACATGTTTTTATAATACATCTTGGATGTAATTACATTTTATAGTAACTTGTTATATAAATAGCATATGTAACATAGGTAATATGGGTACAAATGTACATGGTTTTCAATGGCTCTAAAAGTGCTGACCTTTTTCATCTTTTGAAGTTGAGTCTTGAACCTCTACATACATACAAGTTTAGGTTGACTCCTGTAAGTACATGTAGGCTAACTGGCTGTGTGGGTATTGTGAGCAGAGCCGCCTACACAAGGTGACTCAGCTCATGTCAAGCCCAAGTCTTGCTACTCCCACACCCCAAGTATCAGAAACATTTCTCCCACTAGCCCTGCCAGAGAGCTGGAAATTACCACATTATTCATTCCCTGGAGGTAAGGCATTGGAGGCTGCTGATAATTATTTAAACATCCTTTGAGAGGGAGGCAAATTAATCCACTACCTACTTAAAAATCTGGGTAATCATCTAGTAAGACAGTGTGGGAATGGGATAGTGTGGAATGTGAGCTTTTATAAGAATGTGGATGTCAAAGTTTGTGAACATGTCATTTCCATGCAAATTGTGCCAAAAAGAAATCCCTGGGCAGCTGGAATCTGAATAACACTGCTGGAAGTAAAGAGAAAATTGGTTAACTTGTATTACTAGTTACACTGAGAATTACCTCTGCTCACTTTGTATAATCTAGGGGAAAGTGTTGAGACTCTGGAAGCAGAAGATCTGAATTCCTGGGTATGTTATTTCACAAAAGGTGAAATAACTTTGTGATACAAGACGATGTATATGAAAACACTTTCCTAAGTGATAAGCAGAAGCATGTTGCAGTGTTTGGCTCACAGCAGACAATAAACAGAGACACATTCACATATAAGTTAGAATAAGGACATTTTTTTAGGCAACTTTGACTCAGTCTCATGAAAGCTATAATGTCAAAATATTTAAAAAGTTTTTATGTTATATATACAAAAACTATCCTTGAAAATTATTTCTCTCTGAGCTCCATCCTATTCCTGACCTTTACATCCTCACTTCGGGATACTTATTAACATTTTTAAATTCTAAATAATTATTAAGTGATATATAACTTACGTCTGGCCTTAATAGCGTTTCTGAGCCTCAACCCATGCTGCTATTTTTCTGAAAATTTTAAAGAGATAACAACCATATAAAAATAGGATTGGAAGTATGTAAATCTCTTTTACTCTCTTTAAGGAGAACTGATAAAAGTGAATTAAGAGAAAGAGAGACTAAGAGAAATTAAGTCTAGCTCCAGATTCTGAGGAAATAGTGAAAAACATAGTCTTTCCCAAACTGAACTCCAGAGATGCTACAGAAGCAAAGGGAAGAGTTATTAGGTTTTGTGCTTGATACAGACCATTTGAAACTCCTGAAACTCCTGTGGAGACAGAAGCTATTTGGGTCATGGTGTTAGGAGAAATTGACAACCAAGTAGGCCATGGATGAAAGGTCTGCTGAGAAGAAAGATTTTACTGGGTGTTTTTTTTTCCTCCCATTTCCTGCCCCACTGCAACTGAGAGGAGGAAACCAGCAATACCCATTGACTCTGGCCTGTGCCTAAGGGACAACAGTGGGGTAGAGTTCAAGCCTTGCTGGAGTAGTAAAAATATAACAAAATATATAAACATACCCACCAGCCTCTGAATTCTTTTTTTCCTCAACTGTTCTCCATTGAAACTTAAGGGCTAGGTAATAATCACCACAGAAGAATGCTGGGAAAAAGAGCAAGACCTACAGCACAAGTGAAGAACAATTCTCAGCCAAGCCTGAATCCACAAGGGTGCCCAACCACTATTGCAGCACTTCGTGTCTCATAGACATACAGTCCCATGAAAGCCTCTTTCTGCATAGGACAAGTGTAAAAAGTGGGGTGGGAGCTCAAAACATTTTGTATAGCAGAATGAATTGCACCAAAAAAGTAATACTCTAGAAGATGAAGTGTAGTAATTTTCCTAGATGGTACAAAAAACAATGAGGAAAATATAAATGAAAAATATTTTTCAAAAATAAAAGCAGAATTTCCAATATTTGTGGGACTCTGTATCGAAGAAAAATATTAAAAGATGGAAATATTTATAGAAGTAATGCCTAAGATGCTCAGAAATAAAAGTACATGAAATACCTCAGACTGAAATGCCCTAGAGAATTCTAAAGTAAAACAAGCAAACAAACAAAAAAAGATAGAAAGGAAAAAACCTACTAAAACCTTCCATAGAAAAAGAGATCTACTAATGAACAATAATCAAAATAACATTGGATGTCTCACCAGAATGCCTGACTGCAAGAAACTGATGCAATAATATTTTTAAGATTTTGAAGAAAAGGAACTTAGAACCAATGTTATCTATTCAACTAATCTATCATTTAAATGTAAAAGTGAAATTACATTCTTTGGTGTAAGTAAAGAGTTTATCATCCAAAGGCTCTCTTTTATATCATTCTTAGAGGAAGTACTCAACCAACCAAACATACAAGCCTTTGGAAATTTCTTCAGGAATATTGACTATGACATTGAAAGTAACATTGAGTGAATGACTAAGAAAATTATCTTTGTCCATAAATATAGGGATTAAATGCATTTTACCAATCTGTATGTTGATGTAACTGTATATGGCTATCTATTTATAGTCTATCTACATATCTACATAACTACCTACCTATTTACTACCTAATTTTCTATATAAGACAACCCAAGACTCAATTTATAGATGATAACAATGTGATGAGGCGGTGGGTGTTGGGGGCTGCAAGGAGATTAAAAAGGTGCTGAGTAGTAGCAGAAAGTTAAAAGTAGACACTAGATGAATAAAATTAGTATGTTTAACTTTCAAATCAGATGAGTTACATAATAACAGGCATAAAGGAAGACAAAAAAACTAAAAGGGGTGACAGATAGAAATAGAAAATAAGATGACAAAAATAATCCCTAAGAGAACAATAATCAATCTAAAAGTAAATTCTTTACATATCAATCAAGGTTTCAAGACTCACTTGAAACAAAGAACAACAGGAGTTTGAATATAATAATGTATAAAAAAAGATATTCTTAACCAAAAGAAAACTGGTTTAGCAATTTTAATAACAGATAAATAAATTTAATATGACTCCATAAGAGAAAAATAGATATTTTAGCTCTTACTTTAAATAATGGATCTAGAACACAAGAGCTGGAATGAACATGTAACTTCCTACTTTTTTCAAACCCATGCACAGAAATCAACAGTTTTAGAACTCATGGGAAATTTCATAAATTCAAGAATCAACATCTCAAAACTATCTTCTTTGTTCATAATATAATAAAATGAAATTGATAGCAAGGGAACACCTTAAAATTCAATACCTCTGGAAACTAAAACATAAATTGTACATGAAGGGCGATCCCCTAAGACAAATCAGAAAAATACTTAAAAGTGCCTGACAATGAAAACACAACCTGCCAAAACTTCTGCGAAACAGAAAAATTCTGCTTAGCAAAAGATTTCTAGTTTTAAGTACATTTACCAAAGAGGAAGAAAGAGTTAAAAGGAAAAATCAAGACAAACATCCATTTCAAGAAGTTAGAACACTGACAGAATGATAAAGACATCCAGACAAGCAAGAAGGAGGAAAGGAAGAGATCACTGAAATTGAAAACAATCAAATGAAAGTTTCACCAAGCAAAACCTGGTTCTTTGGAAAGATTAATAAATAGACAATACAGAAGCAATTTAAATAAAGATGAAACTCAGAATGAATAAAGAAATGTCTTACTATAGATACAACAGTGATTGCAAGATGGCCAAAGAATATTATAAGCAATTATATGATTACAAATTTTCAATATTAAACAGGAATGTTTAAATTTTGGAAAATACATTAAATGCCAAAATTGGTGCAAACAAGATAGAAAACTTCAGTAGATCATTATCTACTAAAGAAATTCAGGTAGTGATTAGAGACCATCCCATATCCATCAATAAGTCACAGACCAAATGACTTCAAACATTCAAAAGAACAGGTTACCTTTGTATATATTATTGCAGAAGATGGAAATTTAAGAGTTCTTTACTTAGTTTCATGAGGGTAATGTAACCTTGATTCCAAACTGGAAAATGAAAAAAAACAAGAATAAAAATTTTTAGACTCATTTAAGTTGACACATGCAAAAATAAAAAAAATTTTAAAAATATTTTATAATGATCAGAGTTTAGTTCAAGAATACAAATGTTATTCCACATCAGAAATTTATCAACTTATCACATTAATTGAAGGAAAATAATTATTTCAGTAGAATCAGAAAAAAATATTGATAATATTAAAAATTGTTCTGTTTTGTTTTCAAATCTCCCAGGAAACCAGAGATAGAATCTTCCATGAGAAAACTGAGTAACATTCTAGGGGGATATATAATTTTTCTTTTTAGGAGAACAAGCTATTTTCTCATACTCTGAGAGCATCTTTAAGCATACATCAATAGTCATGACTGTGATGTTATTTTAAGGAAAACAGCTCAATATTTGATAATTGCATGTCAGAGTAGATTGAATGATATGAATTTAAGACTTTATGCTTCATATGCATCTGAGAATTCAGATTTTCTCTTTTTCAGATGGGTTTTCATCTTTTTAGCATTCAGTACTAATATGGAAGGTTTTATAATAATATCTTTATTAGAAATTATTAAAAGTTATATATTTTGAAATTGTTATTAATTTAGACAAATTAGTCGATAAGGTATGTCTTTTCCAATTCATTGTATACAACCTAGGGACAAGAGATCCTTCATGAGCTGATTATAGTCCTGGGATGCATTTTAAATACAGAATTAGGGGCACAGATGCAGGTACATTCAAATGGCTTGACTTTGGATCTTATAAGCAATAAGAGAAGAGAATCCTATGATGAGGGAAAAGAAGCCCCACAGATGAGATAGCCTGGTGAATGTCAAGAGCAGAGATTGAGGAAAGCGATAATTTTCTGCAGTGTTACTGGAAGTCTCCATCATTTCTAATGCCAGGGTTTCCAATCTTTCCTTTATAGGAACACTTTTTAGTTTTTCAAAATTATGGTATTGCTTCTGAGTGATGGGAAACACAGACAACCATGCAGCAAACTAACTGACTTCGATAACAATGTTAGTCACTGAAGCGGATAAAGAATCGGTCCAAGTTATTGAAGAAAATGAGAATTCAGAGGCAAAAAATTGCTAATAGACACAAACAAAAGCTTGTGTATTAGTTTTCTAGTACGGTAACAAGTTTTCACAAGCATAATGGCTTAAACCAATGCAAATTGATGTTACAGTTCTATGTCAAAAGTTCAAAGTGGGGGGCGCCTGGGTGGCTCAGTTGTTCCAGGGATCCAACCGGAATCTAGCCCCACATAGGGCTCCCTGCTCATCAGGAAGCCTGCTTCACCCTTTCCCACTCCCCCTGCTTGTGTTCCCTCTCTCACTATGTCTCTCTCTGTCAAGTAAATAAATGAAATCTTAAAAAAAAAAAAAAAAAAAAAAAGTCCAAAGTGGGTCGTGTGGAGCTAAAATCAAGGTGTTGCCTTGGGGAGCATTTTACTTCACTCTAGGGAAGGAGAGCATTCACAAAATTGAGGAGGCATTTTGGAGAATATCAGAAGTAAAGTCTGCATGAGGACGATGATATAACCAGGAGACAAACAGAGACAAAGTTGAGGGTACAAACAATCTGGGATTGAATGTAGATTATATTGTAAAGCCAGGGACAAAGGCTGAAGTGTGTATATAGCATTAGGTAAAAAGAATTTGGCAGTGTTTTTAAATAACATTAAATGCAAATTGAAAGTTAATTAATAGAACTCTTCAACTTAGAGTTTTGAGTATAGAATTTTTAATTCCCACTTAGTTTATGGTTACATTATTTCAGATGCTGAAATAGCACATTTCTTGATGACATCATCTTTATTTGAGAGTCTTACGTAGCTCATTTTGTGCATCTAACCAGCATTTTAATATGGGACCTGAAAATTTAGCATTCAGGTCTTCACAGGCCAAGTCTTGGTAACCAGTGCCTTAAAAGAAAAACCCGATTACATTATTCTTAAGCATTTCCCTTGGCTTGCCCTCCATAATTCTTGAAAGTAGTTGACATAGCAGCTCTAGTTCTTTCAAGTACATTTCAGGTAGAGGGAAAAGCCCTAGTTTCCATTTTAGAGCTGGATCTCTGAGAATGATTAAGGTTTCAAGTGAATATCACAACTCATAAAAAAAAATTGCTGGCTGCAAAATAGGATCTGGAAATAGCAACAGCAGTGAAAATAGATACGCTCTAGAGAGTGTATGTCATTAAATTATTCAACATCTTAATTACATTTCCTTTCTCTGTCCAAGAGCCTACTAGGAAATATCTTGTGACTATCTTCACTGCTTCCTAATGATCAAAACTGTCAAAATAGATATTTTTCTGTGCTATATTTCTGTTGTTTTTGTGTGTGTGTGATAACAGGAAACATAGATGGAATAATAGCTGGAATATAAAATATACAAAAGCACTAGTTTCTGATGTACAAATATTTGGCACTGAGAGACCCTAAAATATTTATTGTCATAATTGTTTTAAAGCTCTTGGAATAGCATTGCTCTCGTTTCTTTGATATTCTTAAGTAAGGAAATATTTTGTGAGGTTTTGTGATTTTATTACATAATCCTTCACCCCTCTTCTTTGTTATTGCTTTGGGGGCATGCAATGTTCACCATGCACTGCTCAGCAACTCAACATCACTGCCAATGAATTTCTTTTCTAATCCATCACCCCATTCATTCTTGGAGTGTCTTGCAGCCACCTGTAACTATTTCACTTTCAATCAAAATTAAAGGACATCCCACTTTCAAACTTCTCCCATTCCAGCTGCTTTTATCTATGACTTCATTGGTATCTCAAGTCCACTGACCATCTTTCTTCTTCACTGCCTCAAATATCTCTAATTTCATTACAATCCACTATCTATATTTCAGTACATTCTCAGTAATACTCCAATTCTCTGGCCTCTTCTGCTATTTTGTTACATCCATGCAGCAAAGCCCCAATAGTGAATAAGTCCAACCACTTTCTCTCTCAGTGAATGTACTTGCTTAATCACATACTGTTGAGAAGATTCTTACAATTCGGCACAGTGATTGCCAAATTAAAATAGGTCTGAATGCTGTTCAACAATTCTACTATGGAATATATGCAAATCACTCACAAATTTGTATTTATAGTCCTGAAATTTCTGGACTCCAGAAACATATTCCCAATGAGGGTTATAATATCCAGTGCTAACTTCTCAAAGGCACCTACAAGTTAGCATATGTGAGCTCATTGTTGTACCCCCACAAGTCAGACTCTTCCAGTGTTTCCTGAATCAACATCCATTGCCTCTCCTTCTCTCCATCATAGTGCTCAGCACTGCGAGTAGATTTTATGGCCTGAATACTTCTCAGATCCATCTCTCCATCTTATTATCATGTACTAGCCCATATATTGTTGTCTCCTTCCTACTGCAGTAGTCCCCAACTATTCTCCCGATAGCTAATGTAGCCCCATTAAATCCCTTCTTCCTCCTGAAGTCACAATGTTCTATGAAATGCAAAATTAGACTTCTTGCTTCAAAACCTTTAAAGGTTTCATTACTTAAAAGGCCAAACTATTTGGCATGACCCACAAACAAGGCCTTTAAGACCTGACCTGAGTGACTTTCATAACTTCATTTTTCTCCATTCTCCTCTTGCTCTTAGTACTCTAGCTTTATTTATCCTTCAGTGAATCTCGACTGTTCTCTGCCTGAATGCTTCCTCCCTATTTCATTTTCCCCATCACATAACTTCTTTCTTCTTCTTAAGTTAACTCAGTTATTACTTTCTTGGGGACATTTCCCTGGCACACACAAATAAGTAGAAGCCCAATTTAGAAGGTTAGGAGTATCACTAGCTTTTTGACATAACACTTACTACAATTTTAATTATACAGATTTCTATGCTTCTTAGATTAATTTCTCAATGCATAGTAAGCTCTCTAAAGATAAGAAATGCAATGCAGTTGAATGAAGCTCTTCTAACACCAGTAGCTTAGCCTATTAATGCCATCTTTGGTCTCATCCTGAAATATATGCAAGTACCAGCCTACATGTTTAGAGTGTGGCTCATAAGGAGTTAAAGAATTCTTTCCAACATTGCAGTAAGACCAAATATCAAATCTGCTCTATGGTTTCTCCAGTAGGTATTTTGACTATATTCCTTAACCATTGCACCGTATTTCTTTTCTTTCTTTTTTTTTTTTAATTTTATTTTTTTTCTTTGACACAGAGAGAAACACAAGCAGGGGGAGTGAGAGAGGGAGACACAGGCGTCCTGCTGAGCAGGGAGCCTGATGTGGGGCTCAACCCCAGGACTCTGGGATCATGACCTGAGCCGAAGGTGGACATTTAACGACTGAGCCACCCAGGTACCCCACCATATTTCTTTAAAACCAAACAAAACTACTTAATTTTTTTTCTAATTACCTAGTTATTCTATTAATTGGAACTTTTTCAAATGTTATTATGACAAGATTGAAATTTTACTGTGAGTTTCCGCAAATGTTTGCTGACTGTTTGCTTGTGCTGACTACTACCAGTTATGTAGCTCTTAGCTCTTTCCTGATTATTTGCTCCATTTCTACCTGGATAGGCCCCATGAATTTTGGACACTGATTGAAAATTTAGGATACAATCATAACACCCACTATAATATAATTTGCTATTTCAAATATAATCTATTGCTTTCTCCACATGGAATCTGCTGGCTTATTTTCAAATTTGTTTTTTCTTATATAGTCACCATTCCAAATATATCCCTGACCTCTTTCTTCGGTAGTCAAACCTATATTTTGGCTCTGCATAATCCCATAAGTCAATCACTATACTTGACTTTTTTTCTATGTGTCTTGTCCTATGAATATTCAAGACTGGTGTCAAATATAAGGCTTTGGTCAACATTATTCATGTTTAGCAGTTATACTGTGAACACCTGTATAATGTTTCAAAGCTTGAAAATCTCTTCATTTAAAGTATTTTATTTGATCTTCCCAATTACCCTTAGAGGTTGGTGGCATTATTATTACCATACTATGTGTGTAGGAATATTAAGGTCAAAAAAGTTACAAGACTCAACGAATATCATATTATTAACTGATAGAACAGGAAGCCAAATTTAGATTTTCTGAAGTGAAGTCCAATGCTCCTGCAATAATAACCTTGGCTTTCTGATGACTCCTTGCAATTTGCACATAAAAAGATCATTTCATTGGGGAGAGTGTTTTTTAAAAAAAAAAAAAGCAACTATATTTTTCTATGTGGAAGCCATTTTGAGAATATATGACCTACATGCAGTGTACCATTAAAGAAAATGAAAGGAAAATAAATGTGCACATAAAGAGATCAGTCTTACACAGTATAAAGCCACAAAGGATAACTGGCCTGCCTGAGTATGGTTAAATGTAGTCTTAAAATCTCACACATCAAAGTAATGGACTGTAGTCTCCTAGGAATTGCATAGAGACTCAGGGATCAACAGACTCCATAGCTATGTATTAGATGAAACTATTAAGATAATACTCTGCAAGTTTCCATATAATTTTTCACAACAGGCTTTGTTTCCAGAGGCATTTAAAGCGTAATTTTATCAAGTAGAGACACCTGATCTCAGGAAAATAAGTTTATTGTAAAATCAAGAGGTTATTGATGTGGTTTGGAGTATTGGGGTTCAGAGATGATGGCCAAGAAAGAATTCTTAAGGTGTCCTGAGTGCAACAAGGTGGTCTTATTAAAGCACAGGGACAGGACCCATAGGAGGAAAGAATTGCAATGGGGTCATGAGAGGCTGATTATATAATTTCAAGTTAGGAGGGGATTAGGCACAGGTATTTTGAAAACAAAGTTTTCAGAACCTTGAGGGGGCTAGATATTGTTAAGAAAGGTCATTTATTACTATTTAGTAAAAATTCAGTCATGAGACCCTTCAGATATATATCAGTGGGTCATATGCTTGGAAGATGATTGCTAACATATATCTTGAGGGGTCGAGATAAAGGAAGTTTCCAAAGGAGTTTTTATACGTTAAGGAAGACTTAGGGTTGGGATAATGTTAAGCTACTATTGCCCTTTGCCCTTAGCAAAGTCTTTTAGCATTGAGGTAGCTGAGCTCCCAGAAGAAGGTCACTCTACTTGTTTCAAGGATTTGCCAATGGGCTGTAGGCAGTAAGGAAATTTAATTTTTTTCTTTTGCCTTTGCTTCCCACATCAGTTATCAAGTGTAACAAAAGGTAAGAATAATCCTCTATGAAAACCAATGGATAATATAGCACATAAATGATATAATTATTATCATAAGGCACTGGGTTGATTGCTCCAAAATGGGAGTCTGGAGCTTGTTTTATTTTGTTGTTTGTTTTGTTTGTTTGGTAGTTGTTTGTGTTTAAACCTGAAGAAAGTGGACATATAAGTTACTCAGACTGATTCTGAGAATTAAGAGTACTTTTTGCTACATAAAAATATATATAATTTTATATTTTACATAACTGTACTATATATATATTAGACCTACATATTGGAGGTCACATACTGAGCTGTGTCATCCTTTACTGCTTATTCACAAAATCATTCACAAAGGTTTCACCGGGAGAATGGCCTGGAGTGTACAAGAGAATTTAAGATTCAATTCCTGCTCTCAAAAATTCAACAAGGCAGTTTTAGAAAAAAAATGAAATAGATAAAGAAATGTTTTCACATGTGGTTGCACACCCAAATCAGTGATACAGGCCTAGAAATGCTACAGTAATTCAGAAAAGGGATAAATCAGTAAAGAGTGGAATAGTCTAGTAGTAAAGATCTCAATTATGTTGTTGAGTTTGAAAGAAGTATAGACCTCAGAAAGGAGATAAGAGAAGGGCACTTTGCCTGGCAGGTTTATATTTTGGCAAAACTTTATGAAGTAGAGCAAACCCAAGAAATATTTAGAGCTATGCATGACCCAGAAGAAAAAAAAAGAAAGAAAGAAAAAGAAACTTTTGAGTCAAATACCTAAATAAGAATGGATGATCTGATGTCCACCAGCTCTCTTGGGAACACACATCTTGAAGGTATACTTGGAGTCAAATCACTTTAGTAAGGCTTATATCCTGGGGGTTCCATTTGGCTAAGAAATGGAATGCCTGTATTGCATGGCCTTTAAGAGAAAAGTACATATATCATATTTGGCTAAAGTGGGTTCATATAAGAAGAAAGGGAAGGATTGAGTGCTTAGAATACTGGAGGGTATATTAAAAGGCATTCCAATTCAAAATTTAAATAAACAATGCTTGCAAATGAAATAAATGTGGGCCACAGTGAGCTGAGTCTACAACTATTTCTGGACTATGCATATCTTGACACTAGAGGATGTGTTTGTATCTCTGTATCCTCTACATTGGCATAATATTTAAAATATATCAATGAGACTTGAATGAGTGATTAAATGAATCTCACCTAATAATAGGTTATTCTTCAGGCATGGTAGTAAAGCAACTCATGCTTACAAGAGACTCTTGCTTCTGCTCATATACCCAGGGCATTCCTAGGTAAAATAATAACAATTTTTACATTGTTTAATTTACTTTTTCATAAGCCCGTGATATAATCAGAGTTGAGATTATTCTTTCTACTTCATAGAAGAAAAAGAAATGAAGTTTAAAGGAGTTCAGTGAGATGGCCAAGATTATTTTTGCTAAGATAAAAATCTTAAGTAGCAAAGATGAAATTCAAAATTTGTGAGCTTAAATATGTGCTTGCTATTTTTTTCTGGCAATAAACCAATTACGAGTTTTAGTGAAACCTAACCTATAGTGTTTAGTGCTTTATCATACAAGCACATGATAACATATAGCATTAGAGTTTTCAGGAATTACTAGATATTTTACTGGCATATTTTTCACTGGTTCCTAACACAGAGGTCTATGGAAAATGTAATGGTTTCTGGTTTGAGGTTGCATCGCATTTTGAGCATCATGTGATTTTCAAGACCTGTGTACATTTTTCCACAACAAACTTTATTCTACATATAGGGCAATTAGTACTTAGAGAGGTTAAATAACTTGCTTAAGATTAACAATTGGTAAGAGGTCAGACTTGTTTTCTAGCCTGAATTCTCTGCTGCTACAGTCAATGAATATCCCTATTGCCTCACCCTTTAAAGATATGCTAGTCTAAGAGGACAGTCAAGAAGTTTTAAGAATTCAGAAATCTGCAAAGATTGGAGGTGATATTGTTTTAGGGTAAGGCAACCTCGTTTGTGTGTCGTTTTTTTTCAAGGAGCATTTTAGCGACTTAAGCACTATCCATTTGCAGAAATACATTGTCTTTCTCCTTCAAATTTATGATCTATGTCCTCCAAGAATTCAGATCAATATGATGACCAAGTGATTTATCTCCCTTCATCTTACTCACAACTGTCACTTTGAGTAGCACTTACCCCATTCTACCTTCCTGATATAGCCTGGACACCCTATCCTACAGATACTGCCAAAAATTCTTTAAAATATCTTTAAATAGAATAGTATAAACCTATGTAGTTCCTGTCAATCAGATTTTCCAAATACCTCATTTTAATCTACCTAAAAATAACAATTTATAACAAGAGAGCAAAATGAACTCAACTCTAAAAGGTAGAGGGATTAAAAAATCATTTGTATGTTTTCTGTTATGAATTTTGTGAGAGAAGTCCTTTAAAAGTCATGCCATTTTCAGAATTCATTAACTACAATTAAATTTTTTCTTGGTTTGATTGCCTCAGAAGTTGGGGAGTCATGAATAATCATAGCAGAGCCAAATTCAGAGGAGAATGGCAAAAACCTTTGCTTTGTTATATGGACTTGCTCAATGTGTACTAAATATATGATAGAAAATAATAAAAAAGAACCGCATAGAAACCAAATAAAGGAAAATATTTCTAATGTGACAGCTTGAATATTTTACTATAAGTAAAAGCTTTAGAAACACTATTCGAGAAGTTGATAAAGAACTTGGATAGAAGACATTTATTATGCTAAATTTATTTGGAGCAGTGTTAAGGTAGCATAAGAGAAATTCAGATAACAATTATTCAGCAAATATTCTTAAGTGATAATTTTTCTTACAGATCATGAAAATCATAAACAAGTACTGCCAAAATTTTTTTTCTAGTTAAGAGCCATTAAAAAAAACCTGAATAGAAAAACTATAACAATCACAGTAAACAGCTTTTGTCACCTAGCAGGGGTTATCTAACAATCCTAGACAACATGTCTAAATTTTTTCAACGTATTCATTTAATACTCATAGTGCAATAGTATGTATGGTATTCACATTGCACCACCATGATTTTCACTTCCACTTCTTTAGGACCCCTTCTCAGATTGCTGTATCAGGGAGTCCATTTTTAAAGATCAGTATGAAGGAACCAAGAAAGTGAGAACTACTGGTGGATTAGGCAGCATCACTTGAAATGGACCTTTGGAAATCTTTCCCCATCATCCTGTTTGTAGACAGGAAATGTTTTAAAACTAATCAAGGGTCCATGGTATATGTACATTGATTGTAGCTGGGGAAGATGCCAGGTTGAGCATCTGCCTCTGATATAAAATGAAGAGGGCAGTTGGTAAATGAAATGATACCAATAAATCTCTATGATAAGATGATGATAGGGGATGTCTCTGAGGAACTCCAGGAAAGGTAGAAATGGACTTGTATTGTAAGTAGAGGTTTAAAGTGTTAAATAACAAAACTAGATATCTAGGGTATTTACTGAATTTCTTGTGCCTGTCAAAAGATAAATAATACATATGCTGGAATTTTTAGCAGTAGGGAGATGAAGTTAGAGAAATAGAATTAAACAGTAAGAGAAGCAGCTGGAACCCTGTGGAAAGATGGTTGGGTTTGTTGATAGTAGACTTAGACGTGTTTTGATTCAGTTCATTACTGAGAAGCTGGTGGACCTAGTAGATCATGCTGTTTCTCTTCTCCACTATTCTTATTCCTCACCAAACTTTATCTCTGGTGTTTCAGGCTTGGGAGGTATATTTCAATCAAGAGGTGGAAATTATTCATGACTATAACAAACGTATAAAAACGTATCAAAATAAAAAGAACTTCATGTTCTTGGTTGATAAATATTTATGAAAAGTTAGAAACTTTTACTCTACACCTATTGGATGATAGGTAATGTATGATTCCAGAAGGGTATTAAAAAAGGCAAAGCTATATTCACATGTTACACAAAGTCTAGTAGGAGAAGAGACAAACAGGCCCTTGCCAAACACTGAACTACTATTAGAGGAAAGTGCTTCATGTTGGAAAGTACAGAGATGGGATGTACAATATGCCTTGAGGCCAAAGAGGTAACTCAGGAGAAGATAAGAAGAGTTGAAAAAACAAAAGGATGAACTGAATCTTAGAGGATAGGCAGGCTTGATCAGAGGGAAAAGATGGAAAGATTATTTCACAAAAAGGGAGTAACATTTACAAAGAAACATGTCCCATCTTGGAAATAGCAAATAGTTCAGTATGGCTGGAAGGGACTATTTGCTATGACGTTTAAAAGATAAACAGAGATATCAATTATGATAGTTCCAGTATATTTTTATGGTGAATTACAATTTTATGCTATAAGGCAGGTAACACATATAACTGAAACAGCTCTGGGAATTGGGGCTACTCTCATTCCATCTGAATCTGGTGGTGCACTGGTAAATGTTTTAACAACTGGTCTCTGAGGCTGGGTGGTGAACTTGAATGATAACATTTGTAGGCTTCTGTTGTGTAAATATTCCCACCATGGCCAATTTCAAGCTACCAACATGATGACCCAAACTTGAAAATAGGAAGAGATGTGCAAATTTCTCTCTGGCCAGTATCCGCGGCCTCCAGTGCACTACTACCTAAATTTACCACTCTTATTTGTATCCCTGAAAAGAATCCTGACATGACAATTGTTTCATCATTCAAGAGTGACCTGAATTGTGGTAGAATGTAGAGTATCTCCTTCGTCTAAAAGACATAGCTATTACAAAACCCTAACCATAATCACTCACTGTTGCCAGAACTTCCAATTTTTTGGAAGTATAGAATTATACATTTTGCTTATGAAGTGTCTCAAATAGTAATTGTTGATCAATTAATTTTTAAAATACTCTGGAGGCTAGTAGTGGCTAGACATAACAAAACATGTCTATCAAATACATCCAGTCTGAAGGCCATGGGGTGGTATAGGCAATGCAAACTTCTCTAGATGTTAAGCTGAGGTGTGACACAGTTACACTGAGTACAATTACCAACCAGAACCCTCAAGGATGGCCGTCTTTGCTCCCTGTGGCTTTTCCTTATAGTCTGATCTGGTTCCAGACAGGCGGATTCTTTGGTTCCATGTTTTCCATATTCCTTTGTTCATCAGTCTTTTTTAGAAAGCTGACTCAGCTTTATTTCTTCAACACTGAGTGTGGTAGAGAAAAAAGGTAGACTTGATTGAATATGGCAAACGGAGAATACTGCCATGAATATGCTCTTAGGAGGAAAGCCAAATAGCCCATAACTAGTCATAACCCATACGGTGAAACTGAATTAAATAGTCAAGAATTAACTCTACTTGAGGTAGAAAATAAATTCTGTGCTGCAATGGTTTAGGATCTTCAGGTCTGTCTCCAAAAGCTTTTCCTATTAGTGGTAAGCAGTTGCTAGGCAACTATGCCAAGTCTATCCCCTTCTGCTTCCTACATACAAGCCAGCGAAATGAACTATATTCCATTTTAAAGGCCAAGATTTTATCTTCTTTGATGACATATTTAAGTATGTCAACTAAAGGTAATGTAACTATTGTTTTCTTTACTTTTCTCTCTTGGAAGTAGCGTTCATTCATTCACCTATGCACACGTTGATGCAAAATCATGCATTATTAATTGCCTATTCTATGTCAGGCTCTAGAACATAAAGATAGTTAAAAATACATCCTTACTCTGAAGACTCTCACAATATAACGGGGGAGATGCTGAGAAAACACACACACACACACACACACACACACACACACACACTACAACTGTAACAAGTAAATGGAAGAGATTACAGCAGGTTCATCTATATTGTTTTTAAGATTTTATTTATTATTTAATAGAGAAAAACACAGCTAGAGAGGGAACACAAGCAGGGGGAGTGAGAGAGGGAGAAGCAGGCTTCCCGCTGAGCAGGGAGCCCAATGTAGGGGTTGGTTCCCGGGATTTCCGGATCATGACTTGAGCTGAAGACATGCTTAACGACTGAGCCACCCAGGGGCCCCAGCAGGTTCATCTATATTATATTTACTCAATCCCTATGGTCACTGAGGTCTTTTCTAACTTCTCCAGCGATGAGAAATAAGATCAGTCTGTACATTAAATGGGTAGCTCCACCAGTCTCACTCCAGAAATTTCACAGATGTGTCTAAGCTAAATCTATGGTCTTCAAATAGCCTTTATCCAAAAATAATTCATATTTTCTGCTAACCTCTTTACTAACCTGATCTCTTTGATACTTCAAAGCCTGAATCCTTTCTCTTTAAGAAGCTGGAAATTGGTATGGAGCTTAGAAACTCTAAGAAAACCCCCTCTTCCTTTCTCTGTCCCATCTGAGTTCAGATAGGGGTTTTTTAATGCTTAGTGATGTCAGATGCAGGGGAATATTATTTCCTGAGTCCAAATCTAGGGCGCACACACTTCAACAACAAGACCAATTTTTTTTTTTTAAAGATTTTATTTATTTATTTATTTGTCAGAGAAAGAGAGATCACAAGTAGGCAGAGAGGCAGGAGGAAACAGGCTCCCTGCTGAGCAGAGAGCCCTATGCGGGCCTTGATCCCAGGACCCTGAGATCATGACCTGAGCTGAAGGCAGAGACTTTAACCCACTGAGCCACCCAGGCGCCCAAGACCGAATTTTTTAATGTGGTACTGCCTTAGAAAATCTACAACTATGTGGTTATTCTAACCATGTCTTCACAGCTGGTATTTTATGTGTCAAGTAACTCAAAGGATGGAGCAAAGAAACTGACTCTCTGATGGCAAGGTTATATTTTCTTTATGCAAAGACTTAAGTTGCCCAGAGGATCTTAATCATCTTCAGAGCCTTTGGCAATAGGCTGTGTTTCCCTTAAGTGGAGATGGTGACACTCCACTTGATTGTTTACTGTTCCTGGCTAGAGCTGAGAAACCTGGGCTACTCCCTACTGGAAGCTTTCTTTAATCATCCTTCCCTTCCATTAACCTGGAGAAAGCTGTGTTCTTTAAACTCTTCCCTTATTCATAGGGAGAAGAAGACAAGATTCAACACATAGCTCAGCCCTGACATTTCCAATCCAGGAATAGAAAACCAGAATGCCAACTGGAGTTTATCTCAGTAATTTTATTTCACATGACCTGGAATATCGATTTAAAAAGAAAGAAATCTCACGGATTTTTGTATATATTTAAGATAATATTTTTAATATTTATTCATTCAGTCGTGACACCTACTATACCACTTATAGACCTTCACATGTCATTGAACTATTCAAAAATAGTGAAGCAAAGTATATTGAAGTTCTGGAACTAAGCTTCATAGAATTTACCACATTCACCCTGGACTTTACCATGTTGGGTTTTTTTTTTTTAAGTTTTTATTTAAATTCCAGTTAGTTAATACACAGGGTAATGTTAGTTTCATGTGTACAATGTTGTGACTCAACACTTCTATACAATACCCAGTGCTCATTACAAGTGCCCTCCTTGATCCCCATCACCTGTTTAACTCATCCCCCAATCCTCCTGCCCCCAGCCAACCCTTACCTCCTTTCTGGTAACTGTCAGTTTTCTCTCTACAGTTGAGTCTGTTTCTTTAAGTCAATCAGAGAAAGAAAATTATCATATGATCTCTCTGATATAAGGAATTTGAGAGGCAGGGTGGAGGGAGGTAGGGAGGGAAAAAATGAAACAAGATGGGACCAGGGAGGGAGACAGGCCATAAGAGACTCTTAATCTCAGGAAAAAAACTGAGTTTTGCTGGGAGGTGGAGGGGAGGGAAGGATGGCTGGGTGATAAACATTGGGGAGTGTATGTGGTGAGTGCTGTGAATTGTGTAAGACCGATGATTCACAGACCTGTACCCCTGAAACAAAAATACATTATATGTTAATTTTTTTAAAAAGGGGAAAAAAAAGAGTCCGTTTCTTGGTTTGCCTCTCTCTCTTTTTCCCTTTGCTCTTTTGTTTTGTTTCTTAAATTCCGCATATTTTACACATATGAGCTAGAGCTAGATAGCTACAAGATACCAAATT
Organism: Spilogale gracilis; assembly: GCA_004023965.1. NCBI lineage: Eukaryota > Metazoa > Chordata > Mammalia > Carnivora > Mephitidae > Spilogale > Spilogale gracilis. Next base: position 42,780 of record PITA01015310.1, read on the forward strand.
AAGTTACCTTTTCAATTTTACGCCAGCCTTCCCTCCCGCATCCATAGTCATCATTGCTCTTAGCTCGCCCATTTATTTCTCGCTCTCAATAATAAAATGTCTTTACCCGCTTACCTTATTTTGGCTCTGTTCTTTCCTTCTTTCCTTTTTTAGGACCAGATCTTCCTTTCTCAGACCTTTTTCATACTCTTTTTAGACAAGACTTTTAATCCCATAGTCATTGACAGTATTCACCTCTTGCCTATTTATCACATTCAGTGAGCTGGTAGTATTGATAAGTCATTTCCCATGAAATCTTGAGCAAGCCCCCAAGGGCTGGGGTGAGGCATTGATAAGACGTGTTTTAATATAAGAAATCTGTGGCTTTAATGTCAGGGGACTTACAATACCAGATAGAGCATGAGAGTCATCAAGACTGTAAGAATGAACTGGAAGAGGTTCCTGCCCTCTGCCACCCTCTACAACACAAACCACCTCTTTGATAGGTTGGACAGCTTTGCTGTTTGAATTGCTCTATTGATTCAGGAATTTAAATTTTAAATTTCATAATAAAAACTCCCAGGATGGCTATGCCATAAGTGAGAATAAAAATTAAAGTTATAGAGATAGTTAAACTGGAGTCTAAAGTACTGTTTTCATTTGCTTTCCTGGAACTCATAAAACTTTACTGTGCAGTGCCACAGTGAAACACCAAAAGGAACACTTTAACCCATATGCTAAGCTTTTCACTTCCCTCTGGGCTGCATGTTGTTTGGCGAAGTGATGCGTAAAAAAAAAAAAAAAAAAAAAAAAAAAAAAATTCTGCCAGGCACAAAATTAGCAATTTATCAATCTTTTTGCCTTAGAAAATGTCCTTATAGCCACATGGACTCAGAAAAGCATGGAGAAAATATTAAAAGTGCATCCCATATATAGAGAATGAGTAAATATGGATCTTCCCATTAAAAAAGTGATTCTCAGGGCGCCTGGGTGGCTCAGTGGGTTAAAGCCTCTGCCTTCAGCTCAAGTCATAATCTCAGGGTCCTGGGATTGAGGCCTGTGTTGGTCTCTCTGCTTGGCAGGGAGCCTGCTTCCTCCTCTCTCTCTGCCTACTTGTGATCTCTCTCCCTCTGTCTGTTAATAAATAAATAAAATCTTTAAAAAAAGAAAGAAAGAAAATGTAATTCTCAGAAGAGATTTTTTGCCTTCCAGTGCACTCATTCAACAGATAATTATTTAACACCTGCAATGTGCAGGAATTAGATTTGTGGGTATAGTGCTAAAGTCACTGAGCTTGTGGAGTTTAAACATTAGGTAATATTTGTATCATGATGCAAATCAGGTTGATTAATATTATGATTCATAATTCAACTTTGCATCTATATTTCTTATCTATGTATCTAATTGAAGTCTGTCTCCAGAAATATTTAATAATTGAGTCTTTCTGTGATATTAAGAGATTTTCTGAATTATTTTGAAAGGTGTTCCACTCTTGTCTTAGCTAATATACTTGTTGTTTTGAATTGATTTGCAACTGACAATATTAATTAACCCGGTTGCAATGAAATAAGGATTTTAAGTAGGGAAATTGTTCATTTGATTACCGCTATTATTCAGTTCCTATAATTTTGCCCTTGCTATTAGCTGCTTGAAGTTGTCTTCTACAGATTATTACAACAATAATTACTTCCTATTATTAAAAATCATCATTATTTTAAATTTTAATTATTATTATTATGAACCACTTTGGAGTGTATGTTGAAAAGAAAGGCTTAGTAAAAGCCTTAGTTTAAGCCTTTGTTAAAAAATGGTTCAATATCCTAAAATAGTTTAAATAGTTTATTGGAAAAACTCTGTTAATGTCCATCAGGAATAAATATATATATATGTATATATTTATATATATATATATGTATATATGTATATACATATATAAAGATTTTATTAATTTGAAGGAGAGAAAAAAGACAGTCTCTTCAATAAATGGTGCTGGGAAAGTTGGACAGCTACATATAGAAGAATGAAGCTAGACCATTCTCTTATACCACACACAAAGGCAAACTCTAAATGGATGAAAAACCTCAACATGAGCGCCTGGGTGGTTCAGTGGGTTAATGCCTCTGCTTTCAGCTCAGGTCATGATCACAGGGTCCTGGGATCAAGGCCCGCCTCGGGCTCTCTGCTCAACAGGGAGCCTGCTTCCTCCTCACTCTCTGCCTGCCTCTCTGCCTACCTGTGATCTCTTTCTGTCAAATAAATAAATAAGATCTTTTTTTTAAAAGATCTTATTTATTTGACACAGAGAAACACAGCCAGAGAGGAACACAAGCAGGGGGAGTGAGAGAGGGAGAAGCAGGTTTCCCGCTGAGCAGGGAGCCTGATGTGGGACTCGATCCCGGGTGTCCGGGATCATGACCTGAGCCGAAGGCAGTTGCCCAACCAACGGAGCCACCCAGGTGCCCCAATAAATAAAATCTTTAAAAACAAAAACAAAAACCTCAACATGAGGCAGGAATCCATCAAAATCCTGGACAAGAACATAGGCAGTAACCTCTTTGACATCGGCCACAGCAACTTCTTTCAAGACATGTCTCCAAAGGCAAAGGAGACAAAAGCGAAAATGAACTTCTGGGACTTCATCAAAATAAAAAGCTTCTGTACAGCAAAGGAAATAGTCAACAAAACAAAAAGGCAACCCACAGAATGGGAGAAGATATTTGCAAATGACACTACAGACAAAGGGCTGGTATCCAAGATCTATAAAGAACTACTCAAACTCAACATCCAAAAAGAAGATGAACACATCAAAAAAAGGGCAGGAGACATGAAGAAGCACTCATGTGAAAAGAAGGGCCATATGTACCCCAATGTTCATCGCAGCAATGGCCACAATCGCCAAACTGTGGAAAGAGCCAAGGTGTCCATCAACAGACGAATGGATAAAGAAGATGTGGTACATATATACAATGGAATACTATACCTCCATCAGAAAGGATGAATATCCAACTTTTGTAGCAACATGGACTGGATTGGAAGAGATTATGCTGAGTGAAATAAACCAAGTAGAGAAAGTCAAGTATCACATGGTTTCACTTATGTGCCACGCATAAGGGGTAATATAGAAGATAGTAAGAGAAGGAAAGTAAATGAGAAGTAGGGTAATTCAGGGAGAGAAACAAAACAAGAGGGACTTTGGACACAGAAACAAACTGAGGGACTTGCAGGGAAGGGGGTGGGGGGATGGGAGAGCCTGGTGGTGGGTACTGAGGGCACCTATTGCATGGAGCACTGGGTGTGGGGAATGGGCAGTGAATCTTGGAACACTAAAAAAAAAATTTAAGTAACAATAAAAATAAATTTAAAAAAAAGAAATCCAAATCAATAGGAATTCTACTCCTTTAAAAACAATCATTTTTAATAGTAGCTATGCTTTTTTTTTCTCCCTAAAGGATATCCATCATGTACTGAGCTGAAAGTTACTTTGATTTATTCTTCTGTACTCCCATGGATGTTCTATATGAAATGTTCCAAACCAAAATGCTTGAAATTTATGCTTCAAATACTGGTTAACATCTTCCTGTCCTTCTGCCATTTTTCTCCCCTCCCTCCCTTCCTCCTTTTCTCCTTCCTTTCCTTCTTCCTTCTTTGAAATACTTAATATTTTAACAACTTATCCATACAAACTGTTCAGTTTATTTTTGCCAATTAAAAACAGGCAATATTTAGTGGAACAAATATCTGCTTTGGCTTCATAAAATCATGGGTTATTCTTCTGGCTTTTCCCTTTGTATTTTTGTGATCTTGAACAAGTTACACAGGTTTTATTTCATCATATACACAATGAATATAATAATATCTGTTTCTTTGGTTTGTGGTGAAGATTAGTATTTTTCAAATGATTAGTTCCATTAAGATACATAGTAGGTACTCAGTAGATGTTAATTCCCTTCTTTTTAGATTGCAGGAGAAAGATGATACCATAGTAAGCCAGGTGCAGTCTTTGCTTTTAACTGATAAAGATGCACTAAATACATAAGTAATATAAACATAGATCATTTGTATAAAGAGAGTTTCTTATGACATACTGTAAGGTTCAGAGAAAGAGGCTTCTCACTTATGGCATAGCCATCTTGGGAGTTCTTATTACGAAATTTAAATTCTTCCTTGTCTTATTTTTTTATTTAATTTTTTTTCTGTATTATTGTCTCTGAAATGGAAATTTCTCTTTGGAAGGTTTTTTTTATTTTGAAGCAGATCAGATCCGCGTTTATACTATTGTTTTGGCATAAAATGTTTAGGAGTCAAGATGTAATTTGATCTCCTCCGTGCTGTTAATGAGAAAATCTTTGTACCCTTTGAAACTGTTGCCCTGACTAAGGATAGTATTTATGTTAAGAACTTCAGGATACCACTTATGTGAAAAGTCATTATCTTGAAACTAAGAGTTGAATGGAGAATGCTGGGTTAGCAGAACCAGAAAATGAAAACTATTTCTGTTATTTCATATTTGTTCAGACAATCACACACTAATGGTTACACCTTAAGTATCATAATTTAAAGTTGATTTATTTTGACTGGAACACATTTTTCTACTAGAGGGTTTTGGAACTGGCTGATTAAAAAACCTTCAAGTTGGCCCATAGAGACCATTCTGTAACACCAAGCTAGAAAAAGAGATTCATCTTTCTCAGTAGCCTGAGGGGAATCATGTCCTGGCATGTATTTCCTAGAAGAGACCTAAAACTTGTGAAAGTCAATTAGAATGTTCAGTAAGTCAATGATAATTAACTACCCAAAGATGGAAAAATTTTGGCAATTATCAAAAGTAGTTAATAAAAGTTCTTCAGGAAATTTTGTGGGTTTTTTTTGTTCTTTGCACAAACAAGTTGTAAAGAACTTTTAAAATACCATAACAAATTTACCTAAAATTTTATGTAAAGGTGAAAGTTTAATCTACAGATTTATCATGCAGGTTCTTGTGTTAGACTGTCTCAGGTAAAACCTAAACTCTTTCTTTAATTTATTAGATTTTTCCCCCTATTTGAGTATTAGATATCTTTATTGTTGATATAATCAAACATCTAAAAATGTCTCTTGGCCTCAACACTTAATACAGAACAATTACTCTAAATTATGTGACATCAGGGTCACATCTATTGTAGATGAGATTTTGTCAAATAAAAACTGTGCCAGGACTTTAGAATTAGGGCTGGTTAAACTTTAAAGAAAAGCATTACATAATATAACATGCTTTTTCTATTAATAGCAACAGTTTTAGGTTTGTTGGAGAATAAAACTGATTCATAAAAAACCTGGTGCTTAGAACTTAGTTTTCGGAGGAATTGCTTTTTGCATTCCCATATTAGGTAACTGTATCATTTTTATTTTTGCAAGAATCTTTGGAAGGTAGGCCTGAATTAAAAGCCACTGCTGTAAGCTTCAGAACAGCTATAATTCATAAGGTACTTGCCAAGCTTCATTTCTATGGCCTGGATCTGTCATAAAATGAGTGCATGACAAAATCTGATTACTTCTGACATGTCCAGCATACATTTTAAGCAAACAACCTTACTCAGTTAGTTCTGAATAAAGACCAAACCATCCTTAAACAATACAATAGGACATTTGCATTGTAAGAGTCAGGGATGGGCAAAGGCCCAGGACCCTGATCCAAACATATTTAAAATTTGTCTTAGAAGAATTCCGATTATGAAAGCACTTTTGCTTAAAACCTTTCATAAATGCATATGGCAATGGCCTCTGTATGGTATACCCCATGTGGAATTCAGCCTAAAATTCTACACTACTCAGCAAAAATATTTTATTATGGAGTTCTTGAAAAAAATGTTCTCTTCAAAATGAGCACTTTGATCTTAGAGCAAACAAAGGTGATTAATATTTCATGCATTTACACATAATTATAGTCACTCTATATACACCTTTAGAAAATACATTCTGCCTCTTTCTCCTAGACAGTAAGCCTCTTGAGCAAAAGGATCATTTCTTCTTTTTATTATTATTTTTTTAAAATTCTAGTTCCCAGTAATGTCTGGCAAATGCTTCAGTGTTTTTTTTAAAACAAACAAACAAACAAATAAACAAAACATGAAGAGAAGTCTAAATCCTTTTGGTTCTAAGAACTGTGGCTGCTTTCACCATGAGACGAGGGTCCGGGGATCAATATGAGATAATTATTGTTTTTATGATTTGTCTGAAGTCTCCATAATAACCTCTGTTTGGAGCCCTAATCAAAATTAATTATATGCCATTCTTATAAGATAGTTCTTTTACCCTCTGGAACCTCCTGCTGTATTCTCATCCTTCCCAAGTCTCTCTAACGTGTATCAGACACCTCTCTTTCCCTTCAATGTTCAGTATTATCACACTCCACTACTTCTTCCTATAAACAAAATGTGCTAGTTCCCAGAATACATCACCCCATGGCCAGTTCAAATTGAGGCTACATGTTTTATTAACACCCACTTCATAGAGAAATGGTAGGTAAGGTGGTAGTTTTCCAGCTCATATTTTAGATTTCCAATTGATCACTCTTCCATCTTCACTAACGGTAAGCCCTTATTTTAGTTTTCTATGCCACTACTCTATTGCTCCCTTTGATTATCATCTGTTGTTACCACATCACTCATACTTGCCTCTCATCCTTCTCCTCTCCTAGACCTGATATCATCTCTTACTTCAATGTCATTTTGTATGTCTAATCAAATTTCCTCGACTCCCTCAAATACAGTGAATTCCATCTCAGCTTTACTTCAAGTAACCACCATAGACACCCATATACCTGTCAAAGCCTATAGAATAATCTTGTATATTTTTTTATTGTTACTTAAATTTTTTTCCAGTGTTCCAAGATTCATTCCCCATTCCTCACACCCAGTGCTCCACGCAATAGGTGCCCCCAGTACCCACCACCAGGCTCCCCCATCCCTCCAAGTCCCTCAGTTGGTTTCTATGTCCAAAGTCTCTGTTGTTTCGTTTTTCTCCCTGGATTACCCTATTTCCCATTTATTTTCCTTCTCCCACTGTCCTCCAGGTTACCCCTCATGCATCGCAAGTAAGTGAAACCATGTGATACTTGACTTTCTCTACTTGGCTTATTTCACTCAGCATAATCTCTTCCAGTCCAGTCCATGTTGCTACAAAAGTTGGATATTCATCCGTTCTGATGGAGGCGTAGTATTCCATTGTGTATATGTACCACATCTTCTTTATTCATTCATCTGTTGATGGGCACCTTGGCTCTTTCCACAGTTTGGCGATTGTGGCCATTGCTGCGATGAACATTGGGGTACATATGGCCCTTCTTTTCACTACATCTGTATCTTTGGGGTAAATGCCCAGTATGTACGTGCAGGGTCATAGGGTACCTCTATTTTTAATTTTTTAAGAAATCTCCACACTGTTTTCCAAAGCGGCTGCACCAGTTTACATTCCCACCAACAGTATAAGAGGGTTCCCCTTTCTCCGCAGCCTCTCCAACACTTATTGTTTCCTGACTTGTTAATTTTGGCAATTCTGCCTGGTGTAAGGTGGTATCTCAGTGTGGTTTTGATTTGAATTTCCCTGATAGCTAGTGACGCTGAACATTTTTTCATGTGTCTGTTAGCCGTTTGTATATCTTCTATGGAGAAGTGCCTCTTCATGTCTCTTGCCCACTTTTTGATGTCTTCATCTTCTTTTTGGATGTTGAGTTTGAGTAGTTCTTTATAGATCTTGGATACCAGCCCTTTGTCTGTAGTGTCATTTGCAAATATCTTCTCCCATTCTGTGGGCTGCCTCTTTGTTTTGTTGATTGTTTCCTTTGCTGTACAGAAGCTTTTTATTTTGATGAAGTCCCAGAAGTTCATTTTCGCTTTTGTCTCCTTT
>PITA01015311.1:0-50445 GCA_004023965.1 Spilogale gracilis
TGAATTACTTTGGAGAAATTGGTCTCAACTCTGTTGTTTTACAACCACCCTTCACGGGGCTACTGCCCTGCACTTGGTAAAGCTTCCACATGCCTCAAATACACCCTGCACTCAGCCTTCAGTGTATGATCTATGCATTTATTGAAGGTTCCGAGAAAAAGTGTTAGTAGAAGAGTACAGATTCATCCATGGCTGTGGATTATTATTTTCCATTATTCAAGCCCACACATGACTAATAATAGTTAATTAAAAGTTTAGCCAGTTTCTCCTTATACGCATCTATTATAGTCTTCTCTCTCACAGCTTCAGTAGGGATGAAAGAAGCCATGCTTCTCCACTCTGCCAAGAAGTATTCACTGCTTTGTACACTTCACTTATTTTTCTTTGCATTTTCACTCCATTGTGGCTAACAAAACCAAACAAATCTATGGTTCTATAGATTATCTGGCTTGCTTTACTTGCTAGGGTGGGAGCAATTATCTCTTCTTACCTGTAAAATCCAAAGAATACTATTTATAGAATACTAATGTTACTTTCAACAAGTAACCAATTTTAGAGTCTGGAAATGAAAAATGTGATTGCCAAAATAAAAATAAAATAAATTCCTCCAGAGCAACAGAAAAACCATAACCGAAGAACAAATATATTAAGTGGGAGGATTTCATTGTGCCATACTTCCAAAATATTGCACAAATATAGAATAATATAGAAATTATGGCAGAAAAGTTCAGAGAAATGAAGTATAAATTCAGAAGTTTATATTGAATTATTGAAAATAATTAACTTATAGAAAAAGATGGAAGGAAGAAACAGAGAATAGAGGAAAGAAAATAGTCATTAAGTGATATAGAATTCCCTGAATTGAAAAAACCATACATCTTCAATCATTCTGAAAGGATCTATCAGGTATAGAGTAGGACCTTGGATAAAGAAAACCATGCAAAAATTTCTGGATCTGATATTAAATTAATTCTTATGATTGAAGCAATAAAAATCAAGGTAACATCAGACTTCTCATTGCCAGTTCTGCAAATAAAGACAAGGGAGTAATATCAAAGTTTTAAGAGAAAAGAATTTTGAATTTTGAATTGTAGAGCCAAATTTTGAACGACATATATTTGTTTGCTTATTTTATGTATTTACATATTTGTTTTAGTTTACCAAAATCTATGTTCTATTGATTTGATACTAATTCTCCAAAATTCCTCTTGAATATCACTCTTTCCCCATAATTAAACAATTGGTTTGGTGAAACAGATTCTAATCTCTATAATAGGTATAAGTATATTTTTTATCCTTAGGCAATAAATAGTATACCTTTACCCATAGTGAGTACCTCAGAAGTAGATTCATGGCAGAACTCAAACCAGTTATAGTAAGGACAAGGATTTTTGTTTTAACTTTGGAAAGGCAAGTTTCTTCTCTGCTGATCTTAAGGGAAAATTAGACCAGAAGCAAAGAGTACTCATCTTGCCACTATGTGAAGTCTAGAAATTAAGTTAACACTGAGGAACATGAACCAAGAGATATAGAAAGTTTGATCGCTAACCCCACTGGAGTCATTGTATCAAGTAGTGCCTAAAGCTGGATATCCTTGGGCTTTGCATATAAAAGAGCCAATAAATTCTTCCTTTGGTTTAAGCTGGTTTGAATCTGTTATATGCCAGTGCAAGATCCTAACCGATCCAAAACCAAATAAGTATTAAAAGAGGGAAAGCAGTATGTATAAGAGGCATAATAATATACTGTACTTCATATTGTCTCTCTTCCAGGTTCTTTCTATCATTTTTTTAAGGATCAAAATCATTTACCTAAATAATTTCTCCAGTTTCTCCTCCCTATGTGTGGCCAAGTAGGAGCACAATAGATAATTAGGATAATTACCTTTTTCTTGTCCCGCACATTAGCTAACTCCATCAAGAAGCCCCAAAGATGACTAAAATCATATGCAATCATTCCAATTATTTAGTGAGCTCTGACACTCGACAAATGTAAAACAGCAGATGTTCTACCTTTCACATTTTTAGACCATAATGTAATGTCTATAGATACAAATAATAAAAATATAAGTTAAAAATATTCTTGGGAACTTTTGTACTCTAACAAGCACATGTAAAAGGTGAACCAGAAAAGAATTGTTATTATGTGGGAGAGGGGGAACAAGAGAAGTTTAACAAAGGAAATATGCTTCTGATGATGTTTGGTTGCATACAATAGGATATGACATGTCCTAGTCTCAAAAAAATCAAGGAAATACTTCACAGATATATCTCAAATAACTTTACGCTAAAAAAAAATTAACATATTTCTTAAGGAATAATAATGATATAAATGATATAAAATGATAATGATATAAAAACTAATTGCTGGAACACTGAAAAAATAAAATAAATCATTATTTTTAAAAAAATTAATTGAATTTTATGACACACTGTTTGTTAGAACAATCATTCACAAACTTCATCGACATCACTAGTAGCTCTTGCTAAAGAACAGATTACAGGGTTGTGCCCACAGAGTTTCTGATTCAGTAGATCTGAGATGGGGCACGGAACTGTATTTCAAATATGTTCCAGATAAGGCTGATATTGCTGGTCTCCAAACATCATTTTACAAGCCACTGTGTTTGAGGAGGTTAAGGACAATGTAGACTAACAGGTAATTATGATTAGAAAAAAAACCCTGAGCATGAAAACACGAGAAAATCCTCACTCTTAGAGAATCTATTCCTTAGCAGTAGATGAGGAAGAGACATATAATCTAATCAAACATAACATCTGATAATAATAAGTGCCTGAAAACATAAAAAGATATTTATAGAAAATGACAAAATGGGCCAGAAAGAGTAGATAATGCAGACAAGGTGATAGGTTTCTGGGATGATATATTAGCTGAGAGGTGAGGGATGAGAAGAGGTTGCCCTTTCACAGATTCCAGGAAGAATGGTACAGAGAAAGCAGCAAGTCAAATGCTTTAAGATGAGAAGATAGTTGATGTATTCAAAGAAGGAACATGGATATAATAAGGAAAGTGTTTTAAAAATAATAATAATGAGGTTTAAATTGTAGCTAGGAAGCATATCGTGTAGGCTTGTAGACAATGAGCATGGAAAAATTTTATTTTATTCTATAGAATGGAGAGCCTTTAAAGGTCTGACCTGTCAGAATAATCTATTGTGAATTTTAGGAAGGTCGCTTCAACTGTTATTTACAGAATAGACTGGGGGTGGGAGGAGAGGAATGGCAAAAAAAAAAAAAAATAGGAATAAATGTTAAAGAATATTGCATAATTCCAGGTAAGACATGTTTATGGATTTATCTAGATGAAAACAGTAGATACACATAAAAGTAGAAAAGGTAGACTACTAATTCCTCAAATTGGCTATATCAGAATCAGCTCCATCTTGGATGTAAAGAATCATATACTCTAAGCTGTGTCCCCAAGTGATTCTGAGGAGCAGAGTGATTTAGGGTGTACTTTATTATATGGATTACTGTAATAGACAGACTGCATGAATCCTAATCCAACCTAAGTTTGTAAGTAGGGAATGTCTTAATGAAAGCAAAATTTAAAGATTATTAATCTGGTGTTGTATAAGAAAGAGTGAAGACAAACGTCCTGCCAAAGAGAAGAGCAGTCAACAGTCTATCACAGTAATTAAGTCATAAGAATTTGGACCACACTAAATAAATATGGCAACCATTATCTTTGTATGCATTTAATTTTAAATTAAATTAAAAATTCAGTTTCCCAATTACACTAACCACATTTCAAGTTCTTAGTAGACACATGTGGCTATTGTCTACTGCACTGGACAGTGCAGATATAAAATATTTCCATTGCCACAGAAAGGCTTTTAGATATCAGCGGCCTGGATTATGATGTCAGTAGGGGGTGCAGAATCTAAAGGGCACAACTGTGCAGGCACTGGGGGGTGAAAATGTGGATTAATAGGGCACAGTGACAAATGAAGCAACATTACTGTATAATCATGTGGATTTTTGTTAAAAAATTAAAAACTGTATAAAAATACACTCAAGTCAAGGGTACTATAAAATCAGTACTTGCTGTGTTACACAATTCACCACAATATTTTTTTTCAATATAGGAAAATACCATAACTGATAAGATAAATATTATGATAGCAAGTTTTTTTCTCCCTCCTCTCCTTTTCTGTGGGTAATTACCAATGTCTGTAATTGACAACAGTTGATCAAATCAAAATAGGAAAACTAATAATGAGCCAGATTCTCCCACCACATTCCACCCGTTGAAGTCAGTGAAAGCTCTGTGCACACAGGGAGACACATGGCGAGCTAATCTGGCCCAGTATTTACACAGCACTTTCAATTTGAGGATCTTAAAATGTTGAACAAATATGCACTTTTATAGGCCATCCCAGGAGATAGAACCATCATTTGTACATCTGACTATATTGGGTTTTAAAAGTTTGAGCTAAAGACTTTATGCTACCTAAAATAGTGGTATTTTAAAAAGTGTGTTTCCTTCTTTCCATATATGTATGTGTCAGAATTCACAAGATCTGAACCTTCTGTTTTAAATTAAGTTTGGATAAACTTCATGGCTTCACTCAGCTTAGCCTTTCAAATACCATCTTCTTCCTGCTACCCATCTGACTTCAGATAAGAAAGTCAATCACTCACTCATATTAACCCAAATTAAGTAACTTCACTAACTTAAGAACATATTCATGCACCATGCATCAGAGTTGTATAATTTCTTCATGGTTTAACATTTCTTGGAACTTTTCAGATGAACAGTGTACAAATATGTTAATTAAATCTTGTTCTCAATTAACCACAAGTGGATTATCCAATTGATAGGTCATTCAGACATCCTGGGCCACTTCTCTACCCCTTACTAGTAATTTTCAGACAGCTGTCTCCATCACTCTGCAGCTGGCCCTCATGCCATTAATAGTAAGACAGGCTAGGGAGAGAGGAATGGAGAGAGCTGTTTGGCATTAGGTCACTTGGTTAATTAGAGAAAGAGATAATGCTGCCAATTTGTCTGCTAATTCAACAAATATGTATTCAAGGCCAGCAATACACATGGGGAACATCAAGATATAGTTATAGGCAGAGTCTCTGTCCTAGAGAAATAAAAGATTAAAAAAAATAAGATTTTTTTTCCTAATTATTACAGGTCTAATTCTGCACATAGACATTGGGTAGGCCTTTCCAACTCCTCTCCACCATTGTTCACTCCAGGTCTCAGAAGTTTTTACACTCTCAAATTACCTATGATGACAATATTTGAGGTAACTTCTATGGTACATGAGGCCTTCAGCAACCTGGAGCTTCAGTTAAACACTACAGGCATGTGAGAATGTCACAGTTATGACTTTTTAGGTCCCTGGAAAGCACTGAAGTTTAACAGAGTAGAAAAGATTAATTACATTATTTTGTTGATGCCAAAATTCAGTCCTAATCATAGGATGAAGGTGTTTTGAGGTGTTTCCATAAGAGGCAGAAGAGCATCAGGAACATTGCTCCAAGAGTTACAGAGACCTGAATTCCAGTCTTAGATTTGTTCCTAATCATGTAAACTTTCTGACCTCGTCTCCATAGTGAGGGTAATGAGTGTCTACATCATGGAATTGATGTGGAGGTTGGTTGCTTTAAGCCATGTCAAGTGCTTAGAAGAGTACCTACATTGGGTTAATCACACAATATGTGTAGTTATGAGTGCTTATTTTTAGCTAGCTATGGGCAGATTATTTAATCAAATTGGACCTCAGACCTTTCACATTATGAGGAATTGGATGTGTTTTTCTGAATTTTAGGTTTTCTTGAAAGTTCCTCAGAAACTACTTTAGAGAAGTAAAAAGGGACAGTGAGGGGGTAGAATGATGGCTGGGTACCACAACACCCAAATTTAATTTAAACCATAGTTGCTCTGATTTTGTACATTTTATATTTTTTGAAGTCAACTTTATTTAGTTGAAATATAAATTTAGGGAGAAAAATAATTAGGTTGATTTTTTGAAGTTTGAAAAACACTGGGCCAGACATTCCTAAATTCTGAGCTCTAAAGTCATTCAATTTTTCAACACATGCATTAATTCACTTGTACCAGACATAAGGTATTACTATAAGAATAAGTTTTATATGACTAAAAGGACAAAATTAGGCCTTACTACCTAAAAAACAGACACAGAAGAACCTTTAAATACTCATCTAATTAAATCTCTTATAGAAATTCCAAAATTTTTATTTGGTTTCTTTCTTCTTTTTTTTCCAATGGCTTGGATATTAATGTATATTTGATTTGGCAAAGGTCTAATTTCTTATTCTCAAACTGAGAGAACTTAATATATAACAACAGGTAAAATGGAGAAGATGGGATTAACATATTATTTCACATGAAAATATAAAATAATAATTCTATTCTGAGAGAAGACCCTTGTCAATTACAGAAAATGTTAAGAAAATATTTCTTCCTCCTTAAAAATTGTACTGTCTTAGGGAATTAATGTATTCCTTGGAGAGGTATGCCTGTGTTTCTCTATTAATATTTACCTGTTGGGCAATCAGAAGAATAAAAAGTTAAGTTTATAATTCATGACCTGACTTGAATGAATCACTCAAACTTTGCTAAATATACTTTCAGAAAGCCAGGGGTAGAGTGGGATGGGGGTAGAGGAAGCTCCTAGGTAGTCTTTAGTTTAAAATTCCCGAAAAATAAAATGGTAAATGTGTGAAAATTTCAAAGAAACCCATCTCCTTGAGCCTCCTTACGTCTAGAAATGAGGTCCGTATTTCCTTCTCTTGCTTCTTGGAAGGGCCTGTGACTTCTGTGACCAATAGGATATGGTAAAATTCATATCAGTGTCTGAGTACCCTGAGACTGCCATACTGTACAGAAGCCTAAGGAAGCCACATGGCAGGTCCTGGAAAATGAAATACATGTGGAGAGAGTGAATAAGGAGTAGAGAGGCACCAGACATGAATGAAGAAGCCATCTTTGAAGTGAATCCTAAATTGTTAAATGATGAACCTCCCAGTTGAGTCCTTTCTAAGTTCCTCACCCACAAAATTGTGAATAAAACAGTTATTTTAAACCATCTTGTTTTGGAATTGTTATGGTGTAACAAATAGCCTGTTACTACCTATCAATAACAGGTATTGAAGGAGATTTCAGAGAGGTATGACTGTGAAGAATAAGGAACAAAGTTAGAAACTGGGTCCATCCATTGAGAATTTAATTTCTTGATTCCCTTTCCTATAAAATATGGGGGGGGAGGGATATTTAACACATACCTATAAATTTTTCTCTTCTTCATAGCTTTTTTTTCCAATTTTCTCTTCTAATTGGGAATTCCTTGGTTACCTCAACTCTTAGAAAATCTTTAATAAACTAAACACATATTACCTGGATTAAAGTACTATGAAAGATAAAAAAGACAGGGTCAGTAGAGAGAAGAGGTATTAGCCCTACATTTGCTCTTTTGCTGAGGCTAATTCTTAGAATCCGGTCCTCCACAGAGTGAATTATGCCCAGACAGTCACTAGCCTGCTGGTCTACCCGAGAACTGTAGCAGTGTGCAAAAGTACATGATGCTGAGGAAGAACTCCCTCTGGGACAAATTAGCCATGTAAATACAATATGTCTCTTTGTTTTCAAATATACTGAATAGAACTAGCCCATAAGGAAAGAGAAACAAACATTTAGATTGCTAAAGATTTTGTTTTGTTGTGATGCACATACTTTAATCCCCAGGAAACCCAGACTTTCACATGAGCGTACTCAATGCAATAAATCTTTGGATAAGGAAGCACCAGTTACTCTATGCCCTTGGTCTTCCTGTGTGTTGCATGTACCCCTCCCAGCAGCAAAAGGAATCCCACAATCATCGTGTGGCTTCCACTTCAGTCCTTCTACAATTTACCTTTAACTGCTGTATCATCTCTTTTTCCAACTCTCTCAACACACTGCTCTGATGATCCTCTAGTCTTTTAAAGTCTCTCAGGCAAGGAACTTAACTTTCTTATGTTGTTCTTTCATTGAGTCACTTGAATATTTATCGAGTTTTATTAAGCTCTACAATGTTAAAGCTGCAAACACACATAAAGCATACACTTCTTTTCTGAAATATCTTGGTATATAGAGGTAGAGAGAAAATTACACCAGTAGCTCAAGTAAAAGGTATACAGAGATTAGTATCAAAAGACAGTATATTTTTAATAAAAGGACAGTTTCCTTCAAAAGAGAATAGAACTAACATTTCTTGAGTATCTCCATGGATCATATGTTTTAAATATATTATTTCACTTAATACTTTTCCAGCACCTTATAAGGGAACTATATTTTACATATGAAAAAACTTGGATTCAAAAATGTTAAGTAATTGAAGGTCATAAGTATTTAAGGACCTATCCTTTGTCACACATATAAATTGTATATTCTTTCCACTAGCTGCCAAGCTTCCATAATGTTGTAATTTTCAAAGTGAAACATTTTCTGTAAAACCATCTATTTTGACTTTCAACAACACCGTGAAGAAGGATGATCTTCACATTTCACTTCACACCAAGGAAATCAAGGCTGGAGAGGTCAGTTGACTTCTAGTGAGTGAGCAAAATTCAAATCCCATCCTGTGCTCAAAACTCCAAGATGGCTTTTCTTTCCCACTCTCTGTACAACTTCATCAGATTAGGTAATTATAAAAGTTTAATGACATAGGATGCATTTGATACTGAGCCTTGAAGAATGGCAAGATTTGGATAGGTGACCACTGATCTCTTACAGCACTGAACACAGGTGATACAGAGGACGATTTACATGTGAAAGAAACAGTGCTCTAGTATTAGGAACAAGGTAGCTTATTTACAACCCAAGATAATTTATTGCATAGAATCTATTACAACCAGATCAAAAAACACATTACAGCATGTGCAATATGCCCAGACATTGAAGTGGTTGCAATATATGGAATATGTTCTTTGTAACAGTGTCTGTCATATACATAACTCAAATATTTCCAGAAAACATAACCTAGGAATCCAGATGGAATTATATTTTCTATAATACGCAAATTTGCTGATTCTTCTCTCCACAAGTTGAACCCCTTACTTGAAAATTTTCCCATCAAATATTCCTGCAAATATACAAGAGTTGCTCAACACATAGTCACAGGAATAATGTTTATGTTGAGCATTGATTCTGCTCTGTTTGGTTTCAGAGTTTCTGGCTTGGTCCCTGAGCCTCCTTTTCATCCTCACTGGGTACTGTCACTAATTTGGTGGAACCTGCCTGAGATGAAAAGGTGGGAATGGAAATTGTCTCTTGCTTTTCAAATATGTATTGTTAGAAGGATCCCAAGCACTGCTACCTGTTTTCCATCTTCCACCTCTCCTCTAACATCTGTGACAGTTTGAAAACTTCCAGACAGTAACTTCCAGTTTTGGGTTTTAAACTTCTGCTTGGAACATTATTTCAAGTGAGGCGAATGCTACTAATAGACACTTTTGCATATCAAAAATTCCTTAAATCTCATCCCAGATAGCTAAACCCTTCTTGGCTTTTCAAATTCAGTTTAGGGATCTTTCTTTTTTTCTTTTTTCTTTTTTTTAAAGATTTTATTTATTGACAGAGAGAAACACAGCCAGAGAGGGAACACAAGCAGGGGGAGTGAGAGAGGGAGAAGCAGGCTTCCCGCCAAGCAGGGAGCCCGATGTGGGACTCGATCCCGGGTCTTCAGGATCATGAACTGAGCTGAAGGCAGGCGCTTAACCAACTGGGCCACCCAGGTGCCCAGTTTAAGGATCTACCTACCTTTAGAACGAGTTATCTGAATAAACTCCTCAGAGCTCACTTAATGGACATCTGGCATTCATTCTTGTTATTTTGCTGAGGAAACATGTATCACTTGTCAAAAATGTATCAGGCAGTTATTTATCAAACTTGGCCATAAATATTTAATTCTCAAGTATAGGACCCTCATCTCTACTTAATGTTGTATTTTCTTCTTTGTGAATGTGTTTGGGATAATAGATATCCCATATTCCTGAAATACTTTCTATCATAGGCCACCAAATTACACATACACATCAGAGTCACTAATAGAAAACCTCTTAAAGTAACTAGGTGGTGGGTATTAAGAAGGGCATGTGTTGTGATGAGCAAAGAGCATTATACATAACTAATGAATCATTGAACACTACATCAAAAACTAATGATGTGCTATATGTGGGCTAACTGGACATAAAACATAGATCTGACAAAAAGATAGTGTGTAGGAAGAGTCAACATGGATTGGGTTCAGGTTTTAAATCTTTGTTTGAATCTAGGCAACACCATTTAGAAACTAGGTAGCTTTGGACCAGTTTTTTAACTACACTATATCCTGGCATCTATATTGTAAAACATGAATAACCATAATAATTATTTTTCCTAACCAACACAGCATTACTGTGTTACATAATAGGATATTAGTCTTCCCAATAGGTATACAAAGCAAGGACCTACTAAGATAGGTATAAGGATAGTGATTTCCTTTTACTTTGTGTAATACTGTTCTAAGCCCTGGATATCCATTACTGATCATCCTCATTTGTATCCTGTAAGGGAGGTATTATTAAATGTTGAGGCTTATTCTTTGTACAAGGACATACAGTCAGTACATGGCAGAGTATTTAACTATTTAAGCCAGATTTCCCTGACATTAGAACTCTTTTTACTCTGTTGCTGCTTCTATATAAATATGCTTGCTTGTTATTGGTGTTTGCTTGCTGGACTGAGAGATCTTGAAAGCAGTATCTGGGCTACAGTATCTTGAAGGTTTTGTAACCACTATCAGTATCAATAGTACTTAGAAGCATAAGGCCTGCCCTCCCCCACAATTAATACATGTCTGTTGGCTTTATGAACAAATAATCAAACAATAAATTGTTTCTACTCTATTTTGAACTTTAGGTTACATAAGTAATATGATACTGTCATCAGTACCTTGAGATGTGAAAAGGACATCCTCAAGATAGAGAAATGTTTTAAAGTAACCATAGGTGCACTGTCTAAAACATAGCAACTCTGACATTCGTTGCCAACTAGAGTCAATTCCATTAATCGGGCAGGAAAACAAACAAACAAACAAAAAGCTTTTACATCTGCTGCCTGAGAAACAAAATTGATTTAATACCTTTTGAAAATTCTAAAGCTATCTTAAAATCTCACATAAAAACAAAAAAACCATGCATTGGCATTTTAAACTAATGTAAGAAATAATGCATATGTTCGTGTGGTGTAAAGACTGTGATTTTCCAATAGTTTTGCATTCCTCTAAGTAAATGCTACCTACATCTCACAACTGGTGGGTGTAAAGATTGTGAAACAAAGTTGGGCATAATCCATCTCACAACCCAGGCCAACTTCAACTACTTACTCTCAGGAATACAGGAACTAGGTAAAATTCATTGGAAAAGGTTTAAATCAAAAGTGACTACTACGGATGCATATCTTCCAGGAGAGTTAGCTCTTTCCTGTGATTTAAGTCCATATGTGGCATTAAGGCATTTCTATTCATCTTCTCTCTCAGGCCAAAGCAAGAGTTAGTGTTTTTGAGTAGCTGTTATGCATAGGTATGGAATGGCATACTTCCCCTGATCATCATAAGACCCATAAGAGACAGATAATACAGTCCCAGTTTAAAGATGAGAACACTGAATCTAGGAGAAGTGAACTAATCTGATCAAGTTCCTGCATTCAGTGAGTGATGGAACTGGGATTTAAACCAGTCTGACTGATTCCAAAGCTACAGCTGCTCCTCCAGAAGGAGAAAGGATAGCTTAGCAGTACTAGAGATTTTTAAAACATTGAATCAAAAGTAAAACATAAGGTGGAATAAGAGAAAACAGTTGTTTAAATATTGTTTCAGGATAAGAAATTTAAGGGAGAAATGAGAACCGGGGGTTGGCAGTGATTATTCTTGAAGCTATTTGAAATTAGGTCTACTGATTCATGATATTCTACATGAACTTTGGGAGGGGAGAAAGGATAAAGGGGTTTTAAAAATGCTTTTCTGGGGCACCTAGGTGGCGCAGTTGGTTCAGCAGCTGACTCTTGGTTACAGCTCACATCATGATTTCAGGGTCCTGGGATCAAGCCCCTGTCAGCTCCATATTTCTCATGGAGTCTGCTTAAGATTCTCCCTCTCCCTCTGTCCCTACCTCCCACCCACGTGCTCTCTCTCTCTCTTTTACATGGGTAAATACATCTTTAAAAAACTCATTAAGAATGCTTTTCCAAGTGCAGCATATTTAAATGCATTCCTTGCTCTATATACTCTACAATAACATGATCTTTTAATTTTGTAAAACTCAAGCCATTGCCAGCGCCATCCCACCTGCCTATGACTTCTTGCCTGTACAACATGAAAGGGAAATGCTAGGTAAGAGAAACTGCACTCACATTCTAGTGCTGAACTCAGTCCTGAGTATCTCTCCTACATATTCTTCACACCTTATCATTCATTGGCCTCACTCTTACTCAGTTTGTCCCCTTCTTCCAGTTTTGCCCCAAGTTAGTTTTTAGATATTTGCATGTTTTCCCTAACCACAAGCTTGATTTCCCTTGATAGTTCTTATATATTCTTATTTTCTAAACCTAGTGATGCTACTTTAAGATACCTACCCCCTTCCCTACTTAGGGTGCAAGAATCTTCTTAGAGTCATCTGTTCAGGCAATTATCTAACTTTGTTCACATCAGACACCTGAACAAGAAGCATTTGAGTGTTAATGACTTAGATCAATAGTTCTCAAACCTGGTTAGATAATCATGTGAGGAACTTAAAAACATATTGATACCTGGAACCTACCCCAGACCAATTAAACCACAGTCTGAAGATCCTGTTCAAAACAATCCTAAAATTTATACGGAACCAGAAAAGACCCTGAATTGCTAAGGAAATGTTGAAAAAGAAAAACAAAACTGCGGGCATTGCGTTACCTGATTTCAAGCTTTGTTACAAAGCTGTGATCACCAAGACAGCATGGCACTGGCACAAAAACAGACACATAGACCAATGGAACAGAGTAAAGAGTCCATATATGGACCCTCAACTCTATGGTCAAATAATCCTTGACAAAGCAGGAAAAATATCCAGTGGAAAAAAGATAGTCTCATCAATAAAATGGTGCTGGGAAAATTGGACAGCTATATGTAGAAGATCATTCTCTTACACCATACACAAAGATGAACTCAAAATGGATGACCTCAGCGTGAGGCAGGAATCTATCAAATCTATCCTAGAAGAGAACATAGGCAGTAACCTCTTTGACATCAGCTGCAGCAACTTCTTTCAAGACACATCTCCAAAGGCAAAGGAAACAAAAGCAAAAATAAACTTTTGGGACTTCATCAAGATCAAAAGCTTTTGCACAGCAAATGAAACAGTCAACAAAACAAAGAGGCAACCCATGGAATGGGAGAAGATATTCGCAAGTGACACTATAGACAAAGGGCTGATATCCAAGATCTATAAAAAACTCCTCAAACTCAACACCCCCCAAAAAAGATGATCATATCAAAAAATGGACAGAAGACATGAACAGACACTTCTCCATAGAAGACATACGAATGGCTAACAGACACATGAAAAAATGTTCATCATCATTAGCCATCAGGGAAATTTAAATCAAAACTAC
This sequence comes from Spilogale gracilis, assembly GCA_004023965.1. Classification (NCBI taxonomy): domain Eukaryota; kingdom Metazoa; phylum Chordata; class Mammalia; order Carnivora; family Mephitidae; genus Spilogale; species Spilogale gracilis. The sequence goes on from PITA01015311.1 coordinate 13,666, forward strand.
ATTGAAATACCACCTTACACCAGTTAGAATGGAGAAAATTAACAGGACAGGAAACAAGTGCTGGAGAGGATTGGAGAAAGGAGAACCCTCTTACACTGCTGGTGGGAATGCAAGTTGGTGCAGCCACTTTGGAAAACAGTGTGGAGATTTCTTAAAAAATTAAAAATAGAGCTACTCTATGACCCTGCAATTGCACTACTGGGTATTTACCCCAAAGATACAGATGTAGTGAAAAGGAGAGTCATGGGTACCCCAATGTTCATAGCAGCACTATCCACAATAGCCAAACTGTGGAAAGAGCCAAGGTGCCCTTCAACAGATGAATGGATAAAGATATGGTCCATATATACAATGGAATATTACGCCTTTATCAGAAAGGATAAATACCCAACTTTTGTAGCAACATGGATGGGATTGGAAGAGATAATGCTGAGTGAAATAAGGCAAGCAGAGAAAGTCAAATATCATATGGTTTCACTTACTTAAGGAGCATAAGGAGTAAAATGGAGGACAGTAGGAGAAGGAAGGGAAATGTGAACTGGATTAAATCAGAGAGGGAGATGAAGCATGAGAGACTTTGGACTCTGAGAAACAAACTGCATGTTTTGGAAGGGAGAAGGTGAGGGGATGGGTGAGCCTGGTGGTGGGTATTCAGGGCACATACTGCATGGAGCACTGGGTGTGTGGCATAAACAATGAAACTTGGAACACTGAAAAAATAAAATAAATTATTATAAAAAATAAAATTAATTGTATAAAAATAAAGATGGTGTTCAGACAGAAATAGAGTTAGATCTTTCAACTACAGAGCAATGTTTATATTATGATGACTTTTGAAAAACTGATTGAAGCTGGCTGGTGTCCTAAAGAAAACTCTCCTAACTCTCCCATATTCTCATCTGAATTGTGTTTTACCTCAGGCTATTTCTCTGGCATGCCAACACAATGAATGGCAAGTTCAGTCAGTAACATGAAAACTTTATGGCAGTTGTTGTGTATCATTCAAAATAACCAGTAAGGTGAATAACTGGCATTTTCCTGTTACTGGGTGACTAGTGGCCCATTGATAGAGATACATAATGATTTTCCCATTTGGTTATCCACCTCTCAGGAGGACAAGCCTTTGAGGATCATCTGTCATCTGCAGAACTAAGTGGCATGAGGGCTAAAACCTTCTCTCTTTTTTTAAAATTTAAATTCAATTAGCCAACATATAGTATAGCATTAGTTTTTGATGTAGCATTCAATGAGTCATTATTTGTATATAACACACAGTGCTCATCATATGCCCTCCTTAATGCCCATCTGCTGGTTATCCCATTCCCCCACTCTCCTCCCTTTTTGCAACCCTCAGTTTGTTTCTTGGGAATAAAACAGGGGCACCTGGGCCTTTGTCTTTGATTCAGGTCATGATCTCAGGGTCCTGGGATCTAGCCCTGCATTGGGCTCTCTGCCCAGCAGGGAGCGTACTTTCCCCCCTCTCTCTGCCTACCTGTGATCTATTTCTCTGTCAAATAAATAAATAAAATTCTTTAAAAAAGAAAACAGAGACAGAGAGAGAGAGAGAGACAATCATGACTCTTGACTCTGAGAACCAAACCTTACTCTTTCTCCCTGCAACTCTTCAGGGCAGGATTTGCAAACTCAAATCCAAGAGGTATCAAGCAGTTAATGTAAATGACCAAGAGGCTAAATGAAAATGACCCCGGCTACTTAGAAAGCACATGCTCCACCAAGTGGTCTGGTAACACTCGCCTCCCAACAATTGTTAGGATTCAGGAGTGTGGGTTTAATGTTGCCTCTGGATTCGCTTTACTATTTTTCTGCATAGTTATTTACACTGATTCTTCCAATATCAACTTCTGGTGACCATATTGCTTATTCAAAAATCAGAATTTTAAAAATCTAGAATTCAGAGCCCTCTCTCATAAACTCTAACCTCACTAATTTTTACTCTACTTTGGATTTCTGACTTTTTTTTCAAATGCGCCTTTTTTCTGATTATGCATATGACCTGATTTCCGTCTCCTTGCTTTGCTTACATCAGTTTGTCCAGCTGAAGGGAGCTCTCCATTCCCTTCAAGCCCACTGATGCAGGGGCTTCCCTATTTTCCTCTTGTGTTGCTATTCCTTCCACTACCCACTCTTTTGTCACTTTCCCCCAAGACCTTCCAAATGTTCTATTCCTTTTGCTCAAAGTTCCATTGTCTTGGAATGCTACTACCTAAACTACCAAAAGGACACCTCCACCCTTTGACTTGGTGCAGAACATCATTAACATTGTTATATAAGGAAAATTTACTGGAATAAGCACAGCAAAGTCCTATTACAACCTGTTCTTTATTCAATAATGCCACTAATTTAGTCCATATATCTGTGATGCATACCCATCACATTTTTATATGATATGAAGGTCATCCATAATGCATTTACACCTTCATGCCCAAACAACAGTGACCAAGCAAAAGCTCTCTGCTCTAACATACAGCTCAGAGATTTTTTTTTTTTAAGCCAAAAGTGTCACAGAGGCATTAAAACATTGTTTTCATGCTCCTTGAAACTTGCATCTCTGGGAATATCTTCCTTTAACAAGGCTTGTGAAAAGACCTCAAAAGAAAAAATTCTCTAAAGACCACATAAGCAAAATTAAAATTAAGTGATGACATTTGGATTGCCCTATTCTTCAAATCATAAGTCATTATCAACATTGCTATAGTTTGCCTAGCTACTTACCACAGAAATATGACCTCTCAGTCTAGATGCTAAATCAAATAAAATTTAATATCCTTTGAAATCACCATAATTTCAGAGTAAATATAAATGGAAAAACTATAAGTTACATTGATTAATTTGGCATGTGCAATTTTTATAGGAAGTCTTGCTTAGACAAAGAAACTATCTTAAAGTCATGAATTGATATACATAGCACTCAGTTGATCTTTTTTAAACAATGGAATTCTAAAATTTGGATTCTGTTTTTAAAATACAACATTACATAAGTGTGTATCTAGATCAGGTAAAATACAAAATACACATGGAAATTTTCTTTTTGTCTTCAGGATACTATTCTTGAAGCTCATAAAATGTCTCTTTTTATTTGCTTATTTTCTGTAGGTATTTTTAAATTTCTCACATTTTTAAGCCAAATTCTGCTCAGGCTTTAAAGCAAGAACACTGGACTTTTCTTAGGTATTCTCTGCTAAGAAATAAGATATATTCAGTAAAATAATATTGTTTTTAAAAGACAGAAATTAATTTAACATTATATTAAGGGCTCCCCAAATAATTTGTCAAAATATTCCATTTCTATTTTTCACACTAGCAGATTAAACTATGCAATTAATTAACTTTTTTTTTTAATTTAAAATAAGGGGGGTGCCTGGGTGGCTCAGTTGTTAAGCATCTGCCTTCAGCGCAGGTCATGATCCCGGAGTCCCAGGATTGAGCCCCGCATTAGGCTCTCTGCTCAACAGAAAGCCTGCTTCTCCCTCTTTCACTCCCTCTGCTTGTGTTCCCTCTCTAGCTATGTTTCTCTCTGTCAAATAAATTAATAAAATCTTTCTAAAGATTTCAAATAACTTTTTCATACTTTCTATGGTGCAGTAAGAGGTTTTTTCTTTACAAGTAGGAAAAAGCATGATTAACCCAGAATACTATAATAAGTCTTTTGAAGAAAGGAGCTTATCTGCTTGCCACAAACAAGTAGCAAATCTAGGGTATAAAGTTTTTACTCAGATCTTCAAGTATGTTTCAAAACATCAAGTATGAGGGTTTTTAAGATAGTGAACATGTCTCAGAGATACTCAAAATATGGCAAGTTAAGGGCTCTAGTATAAGCAAGAGCCCTGTAGAAGACAGAAAAAAGACTGCATCAAAAACTAATGATGTACTGCATGGTGACTGACATAACATAATAAAAAAAAAAAGGAGAGAGAGAAGGATTTGGGGGTTGTGATAAGGAAAGTCAGTGCAACACCACAGAATAGATTGCAGCTGATGCTTCTGGGTCTCATTAGAGCAGTTTGGAAAGAAAAAAGAATATGCCCTATTCCAGCACATGTATTTACACAGTTGGGTACAATCAAAAGACAATATAGAGTGATATTTCTAAGGCTGGCTCTCAAACATCTGAATGAATGCCATCCATGACACTTTGTCCCAAACCTATGAAACGAGATTTTCTTTCCACAGAACCCAGGAATAAGCATTTTTCAAAAGTTCCTTTGGGGATTTCTAAGTACACAAAACTTTGAAAAGCACTATAATGCACATCACTCAACATCACTTTGTATTTGTAAGATACAAATCAAAACTAAATATCATGTCACACTTGTTAGAATGTGGATCAACAAAAAGACCAGAGGTGTTGATGAGGCAGTAGAGAAACAGGAACCTGTGTACACTCTTGGTGGGAATACAATTTGGTGTAACTACTATGAAAAAAAAAAAAGGAAGCCCCTCAAAAAGTTAAAAGGAGAACTAGCATATGATCCCACTTCTGTATATATCCAAGGCAGAAAATCAAAGAGATATCTGCTCTCCTGTGTTTATCACAACATTATTCACAATATCTAAGATGTGGAAATAACCCAAGTATCCATCAAGGAATAAACGGATAAGGGAGATGGAGTATCTATACAATGGAATATTATTTAGCCATGAGAAAAAAGAAATCCTGTCATTTTTCACAACACAGATGGGTCTTGAGGGCATACTATGTGAAACAAGCCAGAAAGAGAAAGACAAACTGCATGGTATCATTTATTTGTAGAATCCAAAAAATAAAGTTAAACTCACAGAAACAGAGAGTTGAAAAGTAATGGCTAGGGATTGTGGGGTGAGGTTGTAAAGGGTACAAACTTTCAGCTGTGAGATAAATGTCTGGGGATCTAGTGCAAAGCATGGTGACTATACTTAACTCTGTGTTGTATAATTAAAATTTACTGGGAGAGTGGAACTTAAATGCTCCGAATAAATAAATAAATAAATAAATAAATAAATAAATAAATAAATAAATAAATAAATTGAGGTGATGAGTGTGTTAATTAGGTAGATGGGGGAATTCTTTCATAATGTGTATGTGTTGAATCACTACAATGTACAGTTCAGATTCTTACAATTTTGTATGTCAGTTATGCCTCAAGCAAACTGAATCAAAAAAAAAATTATAAACTTCAGCATTTGGGAAGTCTGGTTTGAACCTCAGCTCTCAGAGACAAAAATGGAAATAACAATAATACCTGCTTCACAGAACCGCTGTGAGGATTAACTTAAATGAGATAATGTCTATGAGGCTTGAAAAGTAGGTTCTCCATAAGTGGTGCTGTTAATATTCCATATCAGCTTCCTCGACACACAAATACACTCACCGACTGGCAGCTCCTGAGCCATGATAGGAATGAGAACCAGAATTCTGAGGTGTTAAAATACCTGGGGTTTCTGCCTGCTGCTTATAGGTATTGAAGCATGGCCAGAGCAGTACCATTTAATGTTGTCTTTGCAAACCAAAGTTCAATTTGACATGAATCAGGGCACTAATACATTTATCAGTGTAGTGCTAGTGATGGACCTCTGTGCTTCTGTGAATTAGAAATCAACACTGATTTACATAATGTTTAGAAAGCTCACAAACTTTGTATTTTGTTTAAAATAATTGTGATTCTCCAAGGTTTTCCCAACTGTGCCAATTTGGCTAGAGCCATTGCTTAGATTGCCAGCCTGCATCCAGATTTCTCAGTCTAATCTTTGGCAGGATCCTACTCACTCCAGTTTCAGGACCAAGTGACTGGCAGCAGCCCAGCAGCCCAAGTGCACACTCCTGCCAAATCAACGCTGGCCAGGAAAAGCCTTCAAGAATGTGACACAAAAGAGAGTTCAGGCTTTCCCCTTGATACAGAACTTAACTGAGTTGGCCACTTTGCAGCTGGTCAAAGGGTCATCCGCATTTTTACCGTCCACAGGAGGTCATAACTAAAGATGCTTATACAGGAAACATGGAGGCATAGTGGAAAATGTTTCATCACGTCCTATAATTCAGATACTAAAAAGGAAAATGAAAAAGTTGGGTCCAAGGCATTCATGTCATGAAAATAACATCCCTGTAATGGGTCAGTCTTTTTTTTTTTTATGCATCTCTGTCATACATGTTCAGGGAATATGTAGATGGGAGGAAGGGAAGTGATTATCTGAATAATGGATCAGTAGTTACAGTCTAACTATTCAGTTCACTTTAAGTCCTAAGTTATCTTTCTGCTGTCTACCTTGATCAATAGACCATAAAATTGCCAAATTCCCACTACATTTTATAACCTATGCTAATAAATATAACCTGCTAATAAATATAACAGTGGCAGCATAGCCAGTAAACTTCACAGTTCTGAGTGTCCTTATCTTACATTGTCACTTCCAATATCAAAATACTAAAGATACATATGCTTAGCTAAAGGCATTATGTTAAGAAATCATCTTGCTTCAGCTACTAATAATTTATTTTGGAAAAGTGAAATCCAGAACAAGTACCACCCATATCTGGAATTTAGCTATAATTAGAATGTACAAATCATTCTTTGCCCTTCTTTATAAAATAAATCAGCTACTTGATGATAAACAGAGAAAATGATATAATTTCTTTCTCTTTCATCACAATTTAAGTAAGTTGGCAAATTACTAACAACTTCTCTCCAAAAATTTTGTTCCAGGACCATTTTCAACACTGTCCCTGAAAGATAACATTCGATCTGTCAGCTGTAATAGTCTCAGATTTGACAAATTAGGTTATCTTGTCACAGGCCTAATAATGTTTTCTCCTGCATCTATGCTAAGACCCCTGCTAATGCAGAAAAAGTTTTCTGAAACTCAGCAAGGAAGTTAGTATGAATAAATGGTATTTCATATACACATAGCAAATTAAATACACAAATAGATTATGTATGCATATTAGAGGATAGATATGTATATTTTTCAATGCATGCAGGTTAATTAAAAGAGAAGAGCTATAGAAGTTATCGATGTTTGTTTCACATCTTTGGGATTCAGGGCATGAAATGCCCTCTACCCTATATAGTCATAAAAGCAAATTGTGTCAAGTCAGATGGAAAACAAAGTGCTGTTGAAAACACCTGAAACTAATTACCCTAGGGGACATCAATAGAACTACTTGTAAAATGCAAAATTTGTCAACTCTTAGTTTTCCATAATGCCAAGTGACTACCTAGACGTGCATTTTAGCACAGTTTTGGCCAAATGACACTCACTGAACACCTGAGGTGCCCAAGGTAGCCAGTTGCCTGGTTGCTTTGACATCATCCTAACTCAAACACAATATGTATATTTTCAATCAATTTACTTTGGATTCATTTTTATATATGAAACATGGTCAGTGTTCCATGAACACATTTTCAGAGGAAAGACTGCTATAAATATGATGTGATAATGACTGGAATGTTTCAGGAAGGACAGGAGGAGAGAAGAAGACAAGTGCAAACTCTCATAAAATTTAAAATAAACTGTGAACTAAGACTTGGCATTTCATCATTTTTAAACCAAAATCTAATTTGTAAGTTCTGTCCTTTAAAAGAATGTTGCAAGCTTTTTTCTTAAATAAATATTCAATTTGAGCTTTGAAAGAGTAATGCTAAAGACTTGCTATGACAAGAAGTTCAGCTTTCAAAATCTGAAAAAAAACAAAAAACAAAACAAAAAACCCCAAAAAACAAGATGGGGTAAGAACAACATAGGTAGATCAGAGATATTTGAGAACTCCCATTTTAAAAATATGACTTTTGCTTCTGAATCTATATCAGTCATTTATAATTTAAACCTCTTCTTTAAAACTGAATTTCAGACTTACAAAAAGAGAAGACTGTTGATCTGATAATTTTTTAGGCAATGAAGAAGAAAATACATCAACCTTCTAACCTACTACAGTAATTTCCATGATTGAGCTTTAAAATTTAGTCTAGAGTTTCTTGGAAGCAATGCAAGCAAAGCAAGCAAGTAAGCAATCAAGAAAGCAAGGAAACAAGAAGTAAAAACCTACATACATCTATTTATAATAATAAAGCATTAGTTATTTAAGAAATAAAGCTTTTTCCTCAAACCAAATTTGGAAGTAATTTATCAGTTCCTGGATAGGGCAAAATCAACAAATAGAAAAACTTTAAGTAATGATTTTACAGGGAATTAAGAAATAAATATCCTATTACCATGTCTTATATTGAGCCTCAATAAAGCAAAGAACATAGCAATTAATCCTAATTCATTGTTCTATGTCAATATGACATATATAGGCCAAAGCAAGACTTGAGTATGAAGAATATACATGTTCAAGGTCCATGTCCATTAATTGCTAGCTGAATGGCATTGAAAAAATGTCCCTAACTTCTAAAGGCCTGTTCACCATTTGTAAATGGGATGGTAATATCTACAATGTAAATATAATGCTAGATTTTTGACTAAACAAAATAAATCGTAAAGCATCTAGTCTTTTGCCTAGTAGAAAATAAAAACTTTCTAGTAGAAGCTCAATGAAGAATAAAACATAGAATATATTAAAAGATGGATGGATAGAAAGTCATTTTGACTTTTCTTGAATATCATTGCTTTTTGTAGGAAGTTAATTAAATTGTCAGTTCAGGCTAAACCCTGGAAAATGCCTAAAGCATCAGTATTCTCTTAGGCTAGTTGAAAGCAAAAGATTTGAAACTTCTTAACAAATATACAAGACCAGGGATTCTGGTTTGAGTTCAGGGGCAATAAACATTTAGGCCTTTAACATGCAAAAATAATTCTCTTGAAATACAACTCAGTTTTCTCTATGTCACAGGTACATCTAACAACACTTTGATCCCTTACTTCCTTTGTATGATCTCCCTGTATAGAATGGCAGGAGGGCCATGTCCAAGTGATCAAGGTAGACTTTGAGTATTCTTTTTATCATCTCAGTTTCTCGGAATGGAGGAAGACCAGAAGAAGAGCTCAGTTCTGTGAAACAGGCTATGAAAGGAGAAAGTTTGGTATGAATGACCTGACAAGTAGAAGTTGATGCAAGGATAAGACAATAGGTTTTATTCATTTCAGAGCAGAGAGAGAGAGGGAGAGAGAGAGAGAGAGAGAGAGAACTGTCCATTTTTAAAAAATAAAAAATCCAGCAGAGAAAACTAGAGAGTAAAATAATCTCACTTGTAATCTACAAATAGACAATACCATCAAAAGAGTGGTAAATGTAGAGAAAAATAGAGGTATATTTTTAATCCAATTTAGCTCTTTTCTAGGACTTGACCAAAATTAGGTCATATCTCTGGACATCAGTTTCTTCTTCTGTATCCCTCAATCTACTGCAAAAATTAAAGATGATATACACAAATCACCTGGTACAGTCCTGATACATGGGCCACACCCAATATAATTAGCTAAAAAATGCTGAAAGATAAAGAAATGGACAATTTTTGTCAAGAATTGGTAAATACCTTGAAGACACAGTTACACAAATAAATCAACAAGGTTTGGAATACTAGCAATTCTATTTTTAGTAAAATAAGTAAATACAGTTATTGAAATCCATCCTCTTGAGTCTTTATTAGAGTGTAAGGAGAGAGGGTTTGGCAGCATGTTAAGAATCAGGAATCAATCTTCAAAAATAATCAATGGGAGGAGATGCCTACTTAAAAGACTCGAATAAAAGAAATGGGCTAAGGAACACCCTTCTTTTCACAGTCCAGGTTATAGTAAGTAAATGTCACTTACATAATAGCTTAGTAGGTAAATGTCACTCAGTAACAACTTCTGACATCAGGGACTTTCCCCAAAATTTAGTTTGTTTTTGTTTTAATTTCAGAAAGCTCTCAGCCTAAGAATTTTTATAACAAAAGTCTTGCATTCAAGAAACAATTTCCATTGCCTCTGTCAATACATGATGAATGGGGTTAAGTGGGGAGACTTGCACTAAAAACACAGGTTCAGAGACTCTTAATGATCATTTGATTAAAAATAATTTTAGTGGGAAAAATTATCATTGTCAATGTTGACTGTGTACTTTCATCTAGTCCTTTCTTTGGCTTTAATCCCAATAGACTTCTCTGAAGCATCAGACCTTGAAAAAAAGTTGACATGGCCTCATGCACAAAACAACAAACCTGGCAGGCTTTGAAGGTAGAGCAGCCTTAAAATATCCCTATGCCTGCAAGTCGCATGCAAGTTTGACTGCCAAGGGAATTGCCCTGGTTGGCATTCACGTCCAGTGACCTACCAGTGAGAACACAGTGACAGAAGCTTGCCGGCCTGCCTACAGCTAAATAGGTGGTTTCTATCCAGGGCATCTGCTGCATTGTTAAGCAAAACCATATGGAGAGGCAAGTTTAGAGGGACTAGAGTTATTTATATTCACAATGGAATGTCCCTATATTGGGGTCTTAACATAGCATAGGAAATCCTCTTATGATGCTATGCCTAAAGTCCCATTTGTTCGCATAGATGAGTGAAGAGTCATTTTTACCAAAAAAGTTATACTCAAATTCAGAACGCCATGATAAATTGGATCTAAGGAAAAAAGTCTAAGCTATTTTGCGACAGCAGCACTTTCCACGTGTTTTATGTTAATATCCCATGCTGGCAAAGTATTTTGTCCTATTTTTTTTATATGATTTTAAAGAGAAAAGTGCCTACTTTCTCTATAAGCTTTATAAAAAAGGCCTCCTTAGACTCTCTTCTCTAAGAAATTGGGTCAATGAAGGAGAATGAAATATTAAAAGCACTTTAAGAGGAAAGGGAGCATAGCTATACAAATTAATGCCATTATCATTTTAGTATATCTATTATTGGTTACTGTAAATGCACAGACCTTGTAATAAATATATCTGAAAGACACAAAACATTACCTGAAACTATTATAGATGTGTTTATAATGTGTTTTTCCAATTATTGGAAAAGATATTGATATTTTGTTATGACAGACTCATTGTCTTTTCATTAATGGTTATGAGCACATATTACTGCAATTTTATTTATTTACTATCCATGCTTAGCATCACCATAACTACTCCATACAGCAAAACTTACAGAGCAAGTGATTAGAAAATACTTCTTTCCTGGGGCGCCTGGGTGGCTCAGTTGGTTAAGCGACCGCCTTCGGCTCAGGTCATGATCATGGAGCCCCGGGACTGAGTCCCATATCAGGCTCCCTGCTCAGCAGGAAGCCTGCTTCTCCCTCTCTCACTTCCCCTGCTTGTGTTCCCCCTCTAGCTGTGTTTCTCTCTGTCAAATAAATAAAATCTTAAAAAAAAAAAAAAGAAAAAGAAAATACTCCTTCCCTTGGTTCTCTGTAGAAATTGAACTCTGACTCCATAGACAATTCTTAAGAGTGGCTCTTTTCCTGGGTAGCTTATTCTTTACTTTCTTCACCTTAGAAGTTTCAAGTTCATCTGAGAAGTGACTAGCTAAAGAGTAAAATATTCAGGTAATAATCCCCAAATATAGGGAGGATTTCTTATCACTCTGCCTTGCCCTGTTTTTAATTGTTTTCATTAGGGATGATATTTTCCTTTTTTTTTTTTTTTTTTTTTTTTTTTTTTTTTTTTTTTTTTTTTTTACTCTTTGGAATTGCGTTCTACATTTTATGATAGTTATGTGTCGATAAAGCAATCTACTCTAATTACATCATAAATCTTCACAGCACAGACAACAGAGAACATACTTCAGTACTCTTTGGGAGTTCAACGAAGTTTGTGAGGGAACCCACAGAAAGGCACAGAGAAGAGCAAGCACCTTGTGCACAAAGAAAAGTCATATTTGTGTTGCTTGACTTTTCTTGAATGATAATCCCAATGAGACAGTTTCTCTTATTCTGTAGTGTTTCTTATACCACCTTACTGTTTAGGAATAGAAGTATTTTGGGTGCAAATAATGTAATTATTAACCTCCCTTAATCTCAGTTGTGGTATAATGATAGCCATTCACTGAGCACTTGGTACACATGAGAAGCTCTCTAAGTGCTTGATAGATATTTTTATTTGAGACTCACACACACAAAAAAGAAATCCTTTGGAAAGAGCTATTATTATGCCCTTTTTATAGATGAGAAAATTGAGGATAAAAATATGTAAAACAAAATTGGTAGAGTTAGATTCCAGGTCTGCCAACTCCAAAATCTTATACATCAAAATAATAATAACAGTGTTGTGCTGGTTTGTAAAACTATACTATTAATAAAATGCAACTTAAATATTTAACTGAACTGAAGTGTTGGTAAATCATCTACCAGATGATATAAGGAATGTATATTTATCTAAAAAAAGAAATAGGATGTACTATTAAAGGCAGAGGGATTATTTTTGAGTGGATGAGTCAGGGAAGATTTCTTGAGAGAGGTGGAATATATAAAGGGTTAGCAAAAGGTTGAACGATGACACTTGGGAATTGGAGCATTCCAGAAAAATGAAAATAAATACACACAGATGGAACACTGTGAAATATATATTCTGAGAGTTCCTGGTTCTGTCTGAGTACTTAGAGGGCCAAGGAAGTCTTAAATGCATGTTAAGGAATATGAATCATATTCCATTGGTAATGTGGATTAAACAAGGTCAAGCTGTGCTTTAAAATAAACTGATGTGATTTAAAATAAAATAATTGAACTGGTAGTTGTGTTAAGTTAATGCTACGAGTGACTGAAGGAGAGAAAAATTATTTAATCCAACTCTCTAAAAAATAGTGAGAGTCTGGTTGGCAGCAGAGGAATGAAAAGAAGGATAACACCTTGCAGAAATAAATTCTATATGGCTAGCTATATAGGGAGAGAGCCAGTTAAAAATTCATCACAAGATTTTGTCCTGAGAAACTGGCCAATAAAATATTTTATTTGAGAAGAAACTACTAAGTATATTTGGTATGTGTTAAATTTAAGATGCTAACCAGACACTCAGAACTATCTGGCTAGTCACTGGGCTTGAATCATTAGTTGCTGGTCAGGTGATTTGAGAAAAAGGAATGTGAAAGTGATCTAGAGAGAGATAATCCCTGCAATCCAAGCAATGCATTAAATAGTGACTTATACCAACATGCCTTCCCTTTCTTCATCTTACTTCAGTATTATTGTGTACTGACCGTGTTCCAAAAACTAATGTGAGTTTTTAAAATACGCTTTCACTAATTTTAATACAGAAAAAAAAAGAAATACATCCACGTTTGGATAACAAAACACAAAACATTCTACAGCCCTCATATTTAGAAAAGAAAATAAACAGGACCTAGCCCTATGAACTTCAAAGTTCATGAAAACATACTGAAAATCATGTCTCAAAGCAATAGGAGAAAGCGTGTTAATTGATAATTTGCAGAATTCCTAGCACCAACCCACAAGTGAGGAACACTAGAGAAACAATGTACCCTTCCATATTAATTGACTTCAATCCTTTGAGCATACTGTCTAATGAATAGATCACGGTGAAACAGTGGACAGCTGGATATCAGAGAAGCATGTGATGCCACTGCATGACACATGGATTGATTTACAAGATCAAAAACATAGCTTAGGGGAAGAACTCTTGGAATGGATTACAGATTGGCTTGGGGACAAGAAACCAGTGTCAGCGAGGGAGGGGAATTGATGGCAGGCAAAAGGACAGTCATTTGGTCTTCCCATGCATGTCCCTAAGAGTTGTATGCAGGATTTTTGGAGCATTTAAATTTTGTCATAGAAATTGAACTCAGGTAGTAACTGTTGCTAGGCGGGAGAGAAATAGAAATGCTCGGCTAGGACTAGGAATCCCAAAGGAGGCCCTCCACTGCAGCCCCAATGAGCCGTTTGCCCCAATATCTAATGAGATTAACACAGAAATTCAGAGTAAGGCAGTAAGAACTCTTTGTAGCAATTTGAAAGAATAACTTCTGTCAAACCTAGTAAAATAAAAATTTAGAGGTTTTATGTGTATTTTAATTTTATTTTTCTATTAATTCAATTTTATAGTATTTTATACTTAAAAAATTGTGACAGTTTGGAAGTTAAAAAAAACTGGTCCTTGCCCCCACATAGCATGAGAAACACTGGTGTCAGAGTACATCTTTTAATTGGTAATTGGGATTGGGGCACTTGATTTTGACTGAGATAACTGGCTGAGATTTTGGAGCAAGATATTTTTCAAGGAAGTTCTATTGGACAGAAAAAAAAAAAATAAACCAAGACTAATGTATTTTGGGAATCTTATGAAGGAATTATTCTGATTTGGTGGATTTTTGGCCCAGAAATCTGGATTTCTTTTTAAACTCTTCGAGTGACTCCTATGATCATAGAGCCTTCAAAAGAAGCTAGCATAGGGGTACCTGGGTGGCTCAGTCACTTAAGCATCTGCCTTCTGCTCAGGTCATTTTCCCAGGGTCCTGCATTCGAGCTCCAGGCTGGTCTTCCTGCTCAGCAGGGAGTCTGCTTCTCCCTCTCTTTCTGACCCTCTCCCCTACTTGTGCGCCCTCTCCCTCTCAAACAGATAAATAAAAATCCTAAAAAAAAAAAGACAACAGTAGTGGCTTCTTTGTTAGAATCACGAAAAAATGTCCCAAAATTATAAAGCATGCAATGTGATTTGTGATTTGTGTGTGTGTGTGAGAGAGAGAGAGAGAGCGAGCGAGAGAGAGAGAGATTCTTTGCTTAAAGGCAAAGTCATAGAATGTATCAGGCACTCTAGTAAAAAAAAAAAAAAAGTGTCCCAACAATGGGGAGTAGGGGTTGTGGTAGCTTCAATCAGGATAAAAAAGTAGGAGCCCAACATAATTTAACTTAATGAGTTGGGTCTCACAGGTATCCTGGGACTTATGAACATGAGCTCCCTGCCCATCTCCCCACTCTTATGCTCCAGATGCAGTGGTAGAGAAAACCACCTCTTTCTTCTCTTTCTTCTCCCTCTCCTGTTTTGCCTTTCTTCCTATCTCTCTTCTTGTTCTCTCTTCCTACACTTCTTTCATCCATTTCCCTTTTTCCTTTGCCATTCTTACACTAACTCCTCTTTTGCAAATTCTTCCCTCTATTCATTCTCCTTTCTTTTTTAATTTACTTTCCCACTAACTATACATTGGTACTTTCTCAGGGAAAGAGAGTGTGTAAAAGCTGGGGATGAATCTTCAAGGTATTATGACGATAGTCCAGACTATAGATGCACTGATAAAGCAGTGAGCTATTCCTCCAATACTAGACTAACTCCTGCTTATTCTTTTTTTCTCCTTTTTCTTGCTGACCAAGCCCAATAACTGACTCTTGCAAAGACTCACATTTAGAACTATAGGGTAATAAGATTTAACCCTAGATCCACATTTTTGTGTATATAAATTCTCAGTTGCCATTTGCTTTACTAAGATAGAGGATTTTTTTTTATTTAGCTTTTACCAACTGAGATACTTCCCCTCTTGTTCCCTCATGGTAACTGGACTGCCTTACACCATTTTTCTTCCACCTTGCATATACACAGTAATGATTTTTGCTTGGAGTCCTCAGTTTAATGCAGATTATTGATAGGAGGCATCCATGCCTTGATACATGAACCTCTTATAGAGCTGGCTAAGTGTTCTCAGCACATGGCAGCTAGCATCGTCAGAGCTAAAGACCAAGAAAAAATGCAAGGAGAAAGCCTCAATATCTTTGATGACCAAGTTTCAGAAGCTGTACACCATCACTTCCACGTTTTTGGATGTGACTCACTAAATTCAACTTACACTTAAAGGGAGGGAAATTAGGCTTTTCCACCTTAAGGAAGGAATATCAAAAATAATAAAGAATAAATGACATTTTAGTGTACTTGACTCCTTCGTACCATTATACTCTATATCTAAATTAATGTCCAATCTTTTTTTTTTTTTAATCTGTTCAAAAGTCATTCAGCTCATACGGAACTCTAGGATAAAAATCTCATTCATTTTTTGAATACATTATTTTATGATCTCTTTATGTCAAAGTCCTCTCTAATAAGCCTATATTAACTTGACCAAAATATTAGTGCTTCCATTTACTAAAATACCACACCATCCTATCCATCTCAGTTTTTCCATTAGCTCAACAATGCTTTTCAAATCAAGTGTATATAGTTACTTCTTAGAGTCAAACCTTGCCCTTAAACTAAAACTCTTATTCTCCTTTTCTTTCTCATGATAACAAAAATAATTGTTAGCCCTCCTTCTGTAAGTCTCAGCAAAAGCCATGATCAATCAACCTGAAGTTCAGACAAAATAGGGATAGCATAGGAAATACTGTTTTAAGCCTCAAGGAGTCCCTTCTGAATGGATATTAAGTGAAAGGAGGACTATATCTGTTCTTCTGACTGATGCATGCCCAGTACCTGAAACAATGCCCCCGGTACACAGGGCCTCATAAACAACATTTACTAACCACAACAATAAGTAAAAGGGATTGGATAAGTGAGCTGAAGGAAATATCCTCTGTGGAGTTCACCCTAAAAGATTGTCAATGACAAGTTTGATGTTTTTATTCTTCCACATGGCCCAGGTCACAATAATGCAACTATTTTTCCTATATGTTCTTGTGAAAGTGCCAATATCTGTCATCCATTTTCATTTACTCATTATTTATTCACTTTAAAGCAAGTACATATAAATCCTTTAACTTATTTAGAAGCCATTTTATTCTCAATTAAAAAATAATTCTCATAATTTCAATTGTGGTACTCAAGAGAAAAATATATACTATTAGAAATATTGTATTTGTGGTGAGAAATAGTCTAAACACCAGTCACATCAATAATACTCTTATCATAAACCCACTTAGTAACACAAGTCAAATTACTTTGATGCTTTGTCCAGACAAGAGGTTTGTCTACCAAACAAAATCCCACCAGCTAATCAGCTACTTATCATAGCCTTGTTTTTACCTGAAACCTAAATCATGAACCTTAGCCAAGTTTTTTTTTTTCCAAAAAAGGTAGGAAGGAAGGAGAAAAGAAGGGGGAGGGGGTAAACTAAAAAGCAATTAATTAACATAAAATGAGGAGCTAAAGTCTCTTTCAAAGCTGGTCATGTAGCTGCATTATCTATTCATACCCTGTCAGAACCTCAGTTAGATGGGGTTGTTTAGATAGTGAGATGACCCAAATCATTATTCTGGCAGAATATGAATCCTTAGTGATCTCTTTATTAGGTATTTGTGGTTTTCCATTGACCAGGATTACTGAGCAAGAAAACATAAGAGATAAGGTAAGAGTTACCCTAGTGAGTCATCTGGGTTCCAAATACAGCTCTCTCTAGCAGCAACCCCACTTACCCCTAGTAATTGCTGTATCTGTTTCAGCCATGCCAGAAAAAGGATTCCTTTTCAGAAACATGAAAAGCCAGGTGGCAGATAAAGCTTCCACCAGAGAATACAGTCATCGTTTTGGGTGATGGGCACATCGTAAGACCAGTCATGCTTCCTGTGATGTAAAGTATGTTCTCTGGTTGGAGGTTTGTCACATGGAATATCATGATAAGGCAGAAATGTAAATCAACAAATGGTAAAGCTGACCAAAGTTTCCCAGACAGGAAAGGCAAAACTATTCCCGAAATTTGAGAATGTTCCTATGAAAACAAACCACTGATCTGGCCATAAGGGAAGGATCAAATATATTCAAGTGGCTACCAGGTAGCCACATGAATCCTCCAGAATTGTTACCATATCAGGGCTTAACTTTAGGCTATCTTGGTAGGGAAGCAATCAACAGTGGCAGTAGCAAGAAGGGCCAGTGAGGGCATGCAGTTGAGTTTATAGAGTTTATTTCTGACTGAGAAGTAGTCTTAGAAGAGAAAAGAGATTCACAGGAAAAGTTAAGGAGCTGCTTACTAAATCTGGCTTAACTTAGGCTTTAAGGAAAATCTAACTTCTTTCCTAAAGTTTTCCAAGAAATGAGATGGTGGACTCCTTATTCAAGTAAAGAAAAGTAAAGGAAAATGTATGAAGATTCTGCAGACTTCTCCCCATGAGGAGACTCTCTTTCTATTGCAAATTTTGAAAGTTATGAGCTTTTATTAAAAGAGAGGCTAAGTAAATGATACTGCACATTGAATTACTCACAATCCCCTTGACCTCCTTTCTAGCCTGTGTTTCTGTACTACAAAATTTTTCTACTCAAATTGGGGTCCATGGAGCAGTACTGGCACCTCCTATAATCTTGTTGGCTATGACCACCCAGACATACTAAGTCTGAATTTGCATTTTAACAAGATCTGTAAGTAATTCATAAATACTTTGAATTTTAAGAAGTACTGCTATATACTCCTTTGCTCTGCTTTTTGGCTAGAGGTCCTCTTATGACCTATGTTCTGCCAAGCAGATATACCTTTATATGCATAAGATTTAGCGCAATGATGGGAACAATTCCAAACTTTAGGTTGCATCAGAAATACAAATCATCAGGCCTTACCCCCATAGTATTTGAGTCAATAGGTCTGGGGCAGAGTCTGAGAATATGACTTTCTTTTTATTTCTTTTTTACATTTTTTTTAAAGATTTTATTTATTTATTTGACAGAGAGAAACACAGCTAGAGAGGGAACACAAGTGCGGGAGTGAGAGAGGGAGAAACAGGCTTCCTGCTGAGCAGGGAGCCCGATGTGGGGCTCGATCCTGGGACTTCGGGATCATGACCTGAGCCGAAGGCAGATGCTTAACAACTGAGCCACCCAGGTGCCCATTTGAGAATGTGCATTTCTAACAAGCTACCAGGTGATACTGATGCGGCTGCCAGGGGCCACACTTTGAAAACCAATCTCAAACAGCATACTGGCAGGGATGTTTGATTCTTCTGAAGCTAGCAGCAGTGGGAATACTTGCCCAATGCAACATCTCCCTGATCATGGCAAAGGCACTGAGTTCCAAGGCCAATGAAAACAGCAGCTTCTTACGTGAGCCAGTTTTCAGTGTGGTTCTGGGCATTGTTCCCAGAAGCTCAGCCTAGAGTCTGTACTTTTAACTCTCCCAATAATTCTGTGAACTGTCATAAATCCCTTTCCAAGTAAACTTGCTAGGTCAGATTCTGTTGCCTACAACTAAAAACCCTGGCCAAAGGAGATCTTACATATACTTAACAAAGGAATTTTAGGGACTGCATTTATTGTTTAGCTCAGTTCACTTCTTAGTCCATTCAGGCTACAATAACAAAATACCAGGAGTAAGTGAACTGTAAACTACAGAAATGTATTTCTCACAGGTATGGAGGTTAGAGGTCTGAGATCAGACTGTTAGCGCAGTCAGGTGAGGGCACTCTTCCAGGTTGACCTTCTCACAAGCACTCTGAGCTTCTCTTAATAAAGGCACTAATCATCACCTTCCAAAGGCCCATCGTCCTAAGTCCATCAACTCTCACAGGAGCTGGAGCTTTAACATATACATTTTGAGGGGTAATATTCAGACTACAACACCTGGGTAGGTCAGCAGATAGAAGGAACACTAACAGACCTTACTCAAAAATTTTAAAAATGCATAAAAATAATGTTACCTGTGTCAGATGTTTTAGGAACCTAACTACATAGCAGGAGACTGAAGGTAGCATGAGTTCAGGACAGGTGAGGAACACTTAGCATCTAATATTATCAAGAGGGCCTAACTCTGGGCACCTGATTGGCTCAATGGTTAGGCCGCTACCTTCAGTTCAGGTCATGATCCCAGGGTCCTGGGATTGAGCCCCACATCGAGTTCCCTGCTCAGCAGAGAGCCTTCTTTTCCCTCTCTCAGTCCCCCTGCTTCTGATCCCTCTCTAGCTGTGTTTCTCTTTGTCAAATAAATAAAATCTTAAAAGAAAAAAGAGGGCCCAACTCAATACCTGAGGCATGAGTAAAACTTGCATTAGATTTTAACATGGTGATTAACAAAAATCATATTTTTTAAACAAGATTTTTGATGTCCATTGAGAAACAGTCAATGGCATTTGGTTTGGGTATTCAAACCATATCATGAAGTAGCAATGAAAGGCCTGACTTCTGATCATGCATAAACACACATTTAAAATAATCTTTCATACTAATTAGAGCTAATTATATGCACTAAATATACCTTCTCTTAAAAGAAGGGCTTGCTACTGAGTTATGATGATACCATTGTCAAGTGCTGGCTCCCTGAATAACACCAACATAGCCTGTTGATTTGTTGAGGCAAAGCTAATTTTCATGCTGACCTATAAGGGAAGATATCACCCTGACAGTGCTTTCACAATGTTTCAGACAAGATCAGAATTTATTAAGAATTGAAAGTTTGGTTTAAGATAGTATTTTAATTTAGAGAGTAAGGTTGGAGATGGGAGATTGGTTAGAACTGGGTAAAGATTATAAAACAGCAAGGCAGGGATTTCTGAGACGGAGTTCAAAGAATTTGAGGGTACAAACTGTTGATGTTTTCCATTGAAGAGTTAAAACCATTAACCTGGCAAGAGTTTTATAAAACACAATGAAGTTGTGTTAACAGAGATAGTATGCAATGGGGCAAAGTAGTTTTAGCTTCAGTGTCTAAACTTCAGTGTATGTGTTGGGAGAGAGGTAAATTATTTTGATTCTTACATCCCACTAGAAAGTTATATTCTCAAATTCTACTGGAAGTAATATTATTCAGAGAAGGGACCTTTTACTACCAGTGCCTAGCAAATACCTGACGCTGAATTAAATGGTAGAATGAAAGAAGAGAGGAAGGAGGAATTCACTATATGGATTTTCTGCAGTCTCATAAAAGTCCTGAAGGGGCCAGCAGGAATCAAGGGGCTACCAAATACTTTCTTACCACAAAGAATTCCCTGAATGTAAGATGAAACCAACAGACAGGGAAGATTCTGGTAGTCACCTGGAGAGTAAGTTGCTACAATGTAGATCACACAATTTGAGTCTGAAAGGGGGATGTGCTCCCCCAAAAAAACCAGTTTGGAGGGTGCCCAAGTTCTAGACATGCAGACAATAAATGCCTGTGAGAGGATTATTGTCCATCTGAGTTGAAGTCAGCACAGGACAAATCAATATAGAGGGATGGATGCCCTTTCAAAAGTGCTGCATCTTGGCACAATTTATGATTAATATCAGCCTCAGGGAGAATCAGAGGAGGGAAATCTTAAATTTTACTGAATTTAAATTTGAAATCACTGAGAAAACACTAAAACTTTTAGTTACTAAGTGAAGTTTTTCTGTCTCAGATTGAAAAGAGGGCTCAAGATTAAAATTAAGCCTAGTTATGGAAAGATAAAGTAATATTTTTTCATCTCTGTGGCTCATGCAATTTTTACATTGCTATACAAACATATATTTTTCCTTTCCAATAAAAGGTTTGGGCTCCAAAACTCCTGTGCCAGCAGAATTCACATTTCAAAAAAATAAAGAAATAAAAAAATAAGCCTCTAAAGAAAAAGTAAGTTTGGGCCACCAAGGTTGAATGAAGCTATGAAAGTTAGTAAAGGGGCGCCTGGGTGGCTCAGTTGGTTAAGCGACTGCCTTGGCTCAGGTCATGATCCTGGAGACCCAGGATCGAGTCCCACATCGAGTCCCACATTGGGCTCCCTGCTCAGCAGGAAGCCTGCTTCTCCCTCTCTCACTCCCCCTGCTTGTGTTCCCCCTTTGGCTGTGTTTCTGTCAATAAATAAAATCTTAAAAAAGAAAAAAGAAAAGAAAAAAGAAAGTTAGTATAAATAGGCTTTTTAATTCTTGAAAGCCAAACAATGAAGACAGCATACTAAAATCTCTTTCCAGCATCTTTAACAACCTATATATATTTTCTGCTTTGTAGCAGGTAATATACCTCTCCTCTGCCCTACACATGTTATATTGTATGTAACATTACATGCTTTTCTGGGTAGATGAATAACTTGTTGAAACTTGCCTCCTGGGTCACATGGTGACCCCAAATATGAACAGTAACTTGGCTAAAAAAGCCCTACCCAACTTTTATTCAACCAAGTAGGCATACCAAATAGGTACCTCTTTAGGCTTCATATTACCCACTAACAGGACATTAGGTCTACTCATGACAGTTCTGCATTAGCAGACATACATCTCTCTTCCTTCCAGCCAATGGGATGACCTTTACTTTTTTTTGTTAAGATTTTATTTATTTGACAGAGAGAAACACAGCCAGAGAGGGAACAAACACAAGTAGGGGGACTGAGAGAGGGAGAAGCAGGCTTCCTGCTGAGCAGGGAGCCCAATGTGGGATTCGATCCCGGGTCTCTAGGATCATGACCTGAGCCAAAGGCAGTCACCCAACCAACTCAGGCACCCAGGCACCCCTGATGGGATGAACTTTAACTAACTTTACCTCAGCTATCTTAATTTCTCCCAAAGCCGGGAGATTAAAAAATCAGAAGAGATTGAAAAGATTAAAAAAATATCTCTCCTGCTCCCCCACCTGCTTTCTCTATTTTGTCTCTTTTTTGAATTCCCAACTCCATATTCCCTCTTTTTCAAGCTATCCCCAATAGGTATGTATCTAATCAAAGGAAGATTCTCCCGATTGGGGGAAAGCATACAAAAGCAAACCCCATATGTATAATTTTATGAAAGGGAAATTGCTTTTGATAAGAGCTTTTTGTAAATGAAATTATGTGTGAAAACTGCTACAGTAGTTGTGTGGACAAACTGCTGGGGAA
This sequence comes from Spilogale gracilis, assembly GCA_004023965.1. Taxonomy (NCBI): domain Eukaryota; kingdom Metazoa; phylum Chordata; class Mammalia; order Carnivora; family Mephitidae; genus Spilogale; species Spilogale gracilis. The sequence continues at coordinate 36,245 of PITA01015311.1, forward strand.
GCATTTGAAATAACTTTGAAACATCAACACCAGGCAGCTAGAGTCAAGAGGAATTCATTGTAGTAGAAACCTATGCCAGGAGAATTCATATTTCCAAATAAAAGTCTTTGAGGAATAAATAAGATTGGGCAACCAAGGTTGTGAGTGAAACTATGAAAGATATTACAGCTAACTTTCAATAGAAACTGGGCTTTTGCCTATAAATCCACTAATAAGAAAATCACAGTGAGATTAACATGTTTCATTTATTGATTCATTTATTCAACAATTATTAAGAGCCTAATATGTTCTTACATCTGTGTTAAGCACTGGGAATACAAAGCCAAGCAAATACACTCTCTGGCCCTGTACTCATGATTCTTAGAATTTAGTTTCTCTGTGCGGTCCCCAAGGAGAGAGAAGACAAAACAAAAACAAAAGAAAGTATCTTTCTTCAGTTTATTGTGCTTTTAAAACTAATCAAGTCTAAAATGAGATCCAAACTTTTGTTCTCATGACCATTTAACATTTTGTAGGTTATATCATAATTTTTTCCTTAATGCTTTTTTGTTAGTATTTTAAAATCCAATCTTTAGTACACATCCTTCTTTGTTTGATACTAGTGAAATATCATTAGACTACGTTCTTTCCACCAATAAAATCTACATGTTTTGCTGTAATGAAAAGGTCACAATCCTACCATTTCTATAGGACTCATGATCTACCTATGATATGGATTAAACCATATTCAATCTTTATTGGAATTGTTTCACTCATTGATTCACAAGTGTATGCCTGCATGCAGAAATTCATTTCAACAAATATTTGATGAGCAATTACTTTATAGCTGCCATTGAATAACTTAGCCATGAAGATACAGAAGATACAAAGTCATAGGCTCTGCTAAATAGCTACTAGACTACTACAACTATTACAAATAATAATAATTCATTATCAGTGCTATAAACAAATTACTTTGGGAGGAAGGATTGACCAGTTATGCCAAAGCATATTGATCAATATTTCACAGAAGATATTTGATCTAGTACTCAATAAATGCATAACATTTTACCCTAAAACATAATTTGCCTTCAAAACAGGATGTTATGAGCTGTGTAGCTCCCATTACTCTGAAGTATTGTTTGTTAGTATTGTAGTTCTACATTTTCTTTGACCTAAGCACCCCACTGGTATGTTAATAACATGTTCTATTGATAATTTGACTAACTTATTGTGAAGCATGTTTTTAAATGTCTTGATTTTTCCTTCAGAATAAGCAACCCACAGATGTCATTGGTTGACTGAGCTATTTTTAATAAATGCTTTTCCGTGAAAAGGTTCTGCATAAAATTATTCAAATCAGATTCTACAATGTTATCTTGTGGTGCCTAGAGTGTCAATAGTGTTTTATGCTAGATGACACTTCTCTGAAAGTAAGGGACATGAAGGTCTAACCGTCTCTCCATTAATAAAGATGGTGGAACATTGACCTAACTCTTCTTCAAAGGAAACAATTATAGTACATATTAGTTTTGGAACAGAAAATTTAGTCTTTTTTTTTTTCTTAAAGATTTTATTTATTTATTTGACAGAGAGAAACACAGTGAGAGAAGGAACACAGGCAGGGGGAGTGAGAGAGGGAGAAGCAGCCTTCCCACTGATCAGGGAGCCCGATGTGGGGCTCGATCCTGGGTCTCCAGGATCATGACCTGAGCCAAAGGCAGTCACTTAACCAACTGAGCCCCCAGGTGCCCCCAGGAAATTTAGTCTTAATCCCAAGACTCAATACCTAACCATGGTAATTTAGCTTCAAAATTAAGAACTAACAGTGAAAAACAATGAGGTATTTAACTTTGAAGGAATACACTGGGTAACTCTAAGCCCTGGTCCTGCTAGAGGGATAGTCTCTCCAGGCAAACTAACCCTGGAGAATTGTTTTTTTTTTTTCACTCTTACAATATGATTTTGCAAAGAGGCTAAAAAGTTACTTGCATTTACCTGGTAAGCAGGTACCCCAAATGTCCTCAGCACTGGATAATGGACAAGGAGGAAAGAAAAATCCTAATGAGAATAGCTAAGTGAGCTTCCCCCAAAACTTGATAGTATCCTCACCCTAGTCAGGCGGTCTCACTGGAATTGGGTCATCACTGCAGAACCTGAAGTCCACAGAAACTTGCCTAATCAAAAGGCAATGTGCTTCTTCATCTCCTTTGTCTATGTATTATAAATTGTATACTTTACCTACAACCACGGACTTATATTTGTTTCTTCTGTCTATTAGCATTTCTCCATGGATCACCATTAGCCTGTGACAACTGGATAGGCTATTATCTGGTGTGTTAAATAAATATAGTTGATCTTGATTTAAAGTGGTTCTACATCATTAGCTTCTAATGCAGCCACTCTCAAAAATCTCTTAAATATGTATGAAGACATTCCCTCCCAAAGGGCAAAAATCTTCAACACTTAAAATATCTACTGGCAATTCAATGCCAAATTCTTAGACAAATATAATTAAGTATAAAGAAATAAACCTGATTTGAGAAACCTTATTCAAATTTTATCTTATTAAAAAGACAACCCGTAAAAAGGAGAAAAGCATAGTATACCTTACTTTTTGCACCACTATTTTAAGTTTAACCCAGTGTAAGTGTTAAAAGCAAAACAATAAAATACAGTAGTAATAATAATAATAAAATAAATGCTTCTCTACAATACCACTTTCTGGGATGATGAGAGTGCTGTGTCTGTAACACACCCTTAACTCTACAATGTTTCTAAATCTTTTCCATAAGAGCAGTTCACGAGAAATAATTGAGAAGGAAAGAAGGGAGAAATTTTAATGCACGTTCTATCTTAGAAGGTCTGATCCCCAAAAGTAAGGGTTATACACAGACAGAACAAAGTATATGTTTAAAATAATATTTTTCAATTACCTCTGCTCCTAGTGGCAAAGAATGTTTAGAAATGTGATATATCTAAAGAAGAAAAGTAGAGGGTTTTGATAAACAGCTAATAGTCTCTGCTCCATGTACAGCTCCACCAGATTAATTCCAGATATTAGAATTTGCTCAGGAGCTGGCACATTGTCTTAAACTCCTATTATAGCCCTAGGGATGGAATTTCTCTGTTGTTCAAGACTGAGGCAAATGGGACCAGCACTTTGACAATCTGGCATAGTATCAACTTACAGTATTACAGCAGGGTTCCAAATCCTATTAAGCCCAGAGCTATCTTTTTATGGCAAATAGTTTGTAGAATCACCATTTCTGCCCTGAGATTAAGTTCATATATGATATAAACTATTTTAAACTATTCACACAAATAATCTTCAAAATATTAATATAAAATATTAATATCATTCCTTAACTATAACATAAAGTAAAAAGAAAAAATAATTTGTAATAAAACTACATATTTTCAAATGAAAATGCTCAGGTATAATAAAAAGAAGCCATATGAAGCAGTCAGATGTTTGTGTCTATACTTAGAATCAGCATGAATGTGACAACTACAAATGGAGTCACGTACAGGTGTACTGCATTGGCAACTCAAATACCACAAATGGCGTTGCCATTGGTGACGTGATTTTCTGAAACAGTGCGCAACTCTTGATAGAGTTCTAACAAAACAAATTATAATCTTTTCTCAATTTACAATGTAGCTGCATTCCTAGAAATTTCAGCATATATTAAAATCGCACAAAAAACACTTTGTTTATATGTAAAGTGGAATTAGGTTTTAGGTCCAAATAATTCTCAGTTGATCTTTTCATATGAATGCCTAGAAGGATATTTGAAAATCATGTCATTTTCAGAACTGTGCTTCATTTTAAGATCTGTCTTGCATGTTGCAGGACATCTTAAATCACTGACTCACACACACTGTTAGTAATGCCACCAAATATCACAATAAGCAAAGATGCACCCACAGATTAAAAAATGCCCCAGGGTGTGGTATTTCCCTGTTAAAGGACTACTAAGGAAGGAAGGCAAGTGTGCTTAGTGTACAGAAAGCAGAAGAAAGTAGTAGGAAATGAGTCAGAGTGGTAGGAAGAGACAAAATTACATTGCTGTCATTGTTGTTAAGTATTATGGGAAACCAACAGAATATTTTAAGAAGGAAGCAACATGATTTAAAATATTATTTTAAAATATCACTCAGGGGGCATCTGACTGGCCCAGCCAGTATAGGACGTGAGCCTTGATCTCGAGGTTGTGAATTTGAACCACACATTGGGTGTGAAGATTACTTAAAAATAAAATCCTTAAAAAAATAAAAATAAAAGATCATTTTACTATTATAGAATGGATTATAAAGATACAAGAGTAGAAGAATTTATAGGCCAATTAGGAAACCATTGATAATAGACTGGGGGATATGATAATGCCTTGTCCTACGGTGATAGAGATGGATCTGGGGAAACTTGTGTATTCAGGATTTATTTTTGATACAAAGACAAGAGAACTTACCTATAAAGTCAGATGTGAGAGGCTAAGGAAAGAGAAATCAAGAATGCTTCATAGATTTTTTTATTTTATTTATTTATTTTTTTGGCAACTAGGGAAATGGCAGACATTTTTTTTTGAGATGGGAAGCATTGGGGAATGAAGAGGTTTGGGTGAAAAAAAAACGTTGTTCTATTTTATACACATTCAGAAGTCTTACTAAATATGCAAAGAGAAGTACCAGATAGGCAATGCTTATATTGGTCTGAAGATCAATGAGTAGTGAAGTGAATTGAATGACTTAAATTAGAAAGCATATAAATGGATCAAACACAGACACAATCACAGGTGGTACCAGAATATGACCTATTAAAAGAGGCTGAGAATTAGTAGCCAATGAGGTAGGAAGATAAAGTATTACTGAAGTCAAGAGGAGGAAAAATTCTTTAAGGAGGCACATCTTTGTTGAGTTACTCTGAAGGACTGAATGAGAAGAGGGTAGAGAAGTGATTATTGGTATTGGTATCATAGAGTTGATTGTGGAGTTTCATAAGAGCAGTTTCATGATGGTGATAAGGACAGAAATACTACTGATTTTGTTAAGAGAAAATGGAAGGTGGAATCAGATGCAACTACATATCTTTCAAAAGTTTTGATGTGAAACAGCAAAATAAATGAGATAGAACTGGAGGGAAATCTAGGAACTATTTATTTATTTATTATTTATTTATTTATTTATTTTTTTAGATTTTATTTATTTGACAGAGAGAAACACAGCCAGAGAGGGAACACAAGCAGGGGGAGTGAGAGAGGGAGAAGCAGGCTTCCTGCCGAGCAGGGAGCCCAATGTGGGACTCGATCCCAGGTCTCCGGGATCATGACCTGAGCCGAAGGCAGTTGCTTAACCAACTGAGCCACCCAGGCGCCCCTAAGAACTTTTTAAATGAGAAATTTGTACTGATAGGAATCAATCAGTAGAGAAATGCAAAATATGTGAGAGCAAAATATGTGAGGTACTGAAATACAAGAACTTAATAATCAAAATTGGAAGTTAGTAGGGCTGAGAAGTAGGGCAAAGGGTATTAGATGCTATTAGTGTTCTGTGCACATCCTCTTTGCGCTCACGTCCATATGCTAAGACCTGATTACAGGGTAATAGTTGTACCTCTGCCTAAGAACTATTTTTCTAGACATAGGAATGAGGTCAGCCTTCATAGCAGGCAAACTGAAAATACCAGAAGTTTAATGTCGTCCAAGCAGTTTTCAACCAATGATGGGTGAGGAATTGGTAGATAAATATATCAGCTTCTTCACCACTACAAGTGATGCTGTGGTATGTTCTATAGTATTTCCCAGAGATTCCCAGCCAGGATTAGGCTCTAGGTACCTACAGTGATAATTTTCTTGAAACAAACCTTTTATTGCCTGCCTTCCCTTTACTATCTATGCCACTGCCAGTGTTTCTTGAGATAACTTCTGTAAGAATTAGTAATCATATACTTGTCTTAAGGTATACTTCTGGAATAATGCAAACTAAGCAAGACCCTAAGGCATAGAACATCCAGTGAACAGATAAATACAATTTCAGTTTTGTTAAAATATATCATTTGAATCAAGGCTGGTATAATATAAATTATTAATATTAGTTTATTTGAAGTGATGAGTAAATCATAGAGGATTCTTTCCATTGTAAATGGCAGAAAACTCATTCCAAACTGGCCTTATAAGGCATAGTATTTTTGACTTATATATCCAAAAAGTGCAAAAGGGAAGGCATAGCTTTATTCAGGATTCAAATAATGCCCTCAAAACCTTGTAAATCTCCTTATTTTAGCTATGACCTTTGAAGTTAGTCAAAAGTGGCAAGATGAGACCATAGCCCTAGTCCCTATGTCCTCTCAATTTTGAAAACCATGAAAAACAATGAGTCTACTTCCTTGATAGTACAAACAAAAGTCCCAGAATTGAATTTTTTTAAAGATTTTATTTATTTATTTGACAGAGAGAAACATAGCTAGAGAGGGAATACAAGCAGAGGGACTGAGAGAGGGAGAAGCAGACTTCCCACTGAGCAGGAAGCCCAATGGGGGGCTCGATCCCGGGTCTCCAGGATCATGACCTGAGCCAAAAGCAGTTACTTAACCAACTGAGCCACCCAGGCGCCCCTCCAGAATTGAAATTTAGGCCTGATGGAAAAAGTGGAGACATGTGCCTATTTTTGAAGCAATCACTATGCCACAGGGGTGAAATATCCTCATTCCTTCAATTCCAGTAGCCCATGTAGACTCCCACTTTCCCATCCACAGGGCACAGGGGACTAACACTGGTCAGCAGATTCTACTTTGTGGACTGGAGGCCTACAGATGATGTCGGTACATCTAGGAATCCCTCACATACATCAAATAAGTTACCCAATCCTGTGGTGTCTGTATCTCAGATATAGGCACATCTATCTTATGGCTGTAGTATAAGTCCAAGTCATTGGATCTGTCATATGGATTAGTCAGAAGCCCCCTAAGTGGAAAAAGATGAAATCCTCTTACCAACCCAATTCACTCTTCTCCAAACACCCAGAGACTTCTTTCTAAAATGCAAAATTGATCATGTAACTTCCTTGTTTAGATCCTTTTAGTGCTTGCCATTACCCTTAATATAAGACAGAGTCTTTTAAATTCCTAGTTTCCCTATGACCCGGCAACTGTTCTACTGGGTATTTACCCCAAAGATACAGATGTAGTGAAATAAAGGCCATATGTACCCCCAATGTTCATAGTAGCAATGTCCACAATAGCCAAACTGGAAAAAGCCAAGATGTCCTTCAATGGACGAATGGATAAAGAAGATGTGGTCCTTATACACAATGGAATATTACTCAGCCATCAGAAAGGATGAATACCCAACTTTTGTATCAACATGGATGGGACTGGAGGATATTATGCTGAGTGAAATAAGTCAAGCAGAGAAAGTCAGTTATCATAAGGTTTCACTCACTTGTGGAACATAAGGAATAATATGGAGGACATTAGGAGAAGGAAAGGAAAAGTGAATTGGGGGAAATTGGAGGGGGAGAGGAACCATGAGAGACTGTAGACTCTGAGAAATAAACTGAGGGTTTTGGGGGGGGATGGATGGGCCTGGTGGTGAGTACAAAGGAGGGTACATATTACATGGAGCACTGAGTGTTGTACATGAACAATGAATCCTGAACACTACATCAAAAACTAATGATGTATTTTATGGTGACTAACATAACAAAATAAAAAAAAATTCCCAGTTTCCATCCTGACTCCCCCTCTAATCTCATCTTAGTTGCTTGGTTTTTCATACTCTCACCAGTCTGGATTTCTTTTGATTCCCTGATTGTGCCCTATTCTTTTCTACTTTTACATAGGCTACTTAAATAGACTGTTTAAAAATCATTTCTTAGGGTGCCTGGGTGATTCAGTTGGTTAAACGATGGCTGCTTGATTTTGACTCAGGTTATGATCTCAGGGTTGTGGGATTGAGCCCTGCATTGGGTTCTGTGCTCAGTGCAGAGTCTGCTTAGGAGTTTCTCTCTCCCTGCCTTCTTGCCCCCTCCCCAACTCACATGTGTGTTAACGTGCACATGAGTGCTCTCTCTCTCTCTCTCTCAAATAAATTAGATAGATAATAAATAAATAAATAAATAAATAAATAAATAATAAATAAAATCTTTTAGAAAATAAAATAAAAATAATTTTCCTCCCCAACTTCGCATCCTTTGTCAGCTAACTGACCTTTAGGTCTTTTGTTAAATATTTCTCTACCAATAAGTTTCCTTTGACATTGCCCATGCCCTTATATATGCCCTAAAATAGGTAAAGTCTGCCCATCATGTGATCCCATAGCATTGTGTAGTTCTTTCTAATACTTCCCACACTTAAGATTAGCCTCTTACTCACTAGACAGCAAACTCAATCCTCATAAGGACTATATTCCCAACTTCTAACACAGCAAGAACTTAATATATGAATGAATGAATGAATGAATGAATGAATGAATGAATGAATGAACAAAAACTCTTGCTTCTTCCAACCTTATTAAAACTGAGAGCCCAGAGATGCCTGGGTGGCTCAGTGGGTTAAGTATCTGCCCTTGACTCAGGTCATGATCCTGGGGTCCCAGGATTGAGTCCCACATTGGGCTCTCTGCTCAGCAGGAAGCCTGCTTCTCCCTCTCTCACTCCCCCTGCTTGTGTTTCCTCTCTAGCTGTGTTAAATAAATAAATTTAAAAAAAGAATCATTTAAAAAAACAAAACAAAACCCTGAGATCCCAGAAAATATATGGCTAGAGAACTGAGAATATCTTATACATAAAAATGTTTACAATTATTTTAAAGATTATAATAAAGCAATAAAAATACTGGAAGGGAACATTTCAACCTGTTAAGAGTGACTTTCTATTGTATCAGAGGCAGGGAGAGTGAGAAACAGGCAATGGTTTTCCATATTTTGAAAATGATCTAAATGGATCATATATTAAATTGATGTTGAAAACATTTAATGACAGAAACTTATCCATTGCTCAGATTCATGAAAAAAAAAAATGTGTACCTAATCATTTCGAAGTCTGATTCTTGTAACTCTCAGCTTAAACTCTGAAACATCATCTAACTCTGGTTTTCAAACATGTTTAGCATTTGAATTCTTTATTTTCAACTGAAATCTTATGTGGAAATCTGATACATAAAAGAGTTGTGCACATAATTATTTTCCTTGAGGCAAGATGGAAAACAAGGCAAGCCTTGGGGAGACAGCACTCTCCCCAATCTATCCTTCCAGAGAAAGCTTGGGATAGGTGCACAAACTTAGGGCTATGGAAGATACAGTTTGAAAACCATGGATCTCACTCAAACACAATACGGACAATAAACCCAAGCCCTATAATCTACAAAATAAGCCTGAAACAAATATTTATCCCTCAAATACCAAAGAGCTTATGGGTAGTTTTTAAAATACAAATTGATTTAAAAATACATAATAGTAGGAAATTTTGATAATGAATAAGGTGATTTATTTTTAAGATGTTGTGTTTCTCTTCCTTTGTTCTTTTACTCTTCCCTTTGATTTCCTCCTTGAAAAATTCAGTCCTAAAAGCAGACAGTGGGGTTGAGTACGGTAAATGTCCTCACCAAGATGGAGGCTATAGCTCAGAGAAAAGTATAGAAGCCCACGTGGGTTAGAAATATCCAATTAGGAACCCACACAGGATGGCAGTAATAGCAGTGGCATGGCATCAGAAATCAGAGCTCAGTAGGATGAGAAGAACATTCATATTTGGGGTAGCAGCCTGGGTTGTCAAAACCCATGCAGAGTATAGGGGCATTTTTGAAGGCACTGGGTAGTAGCAACAATTGGAAATTGATCAGATGGGGGGGTGATTAAATAAGTAAGTACATCAAGGATAATGAGAACCAATTTTCTCACAGTTGGAGGGAAGAACAAATGTGGAAAGGGAGAAAAAAACAGAATGAACTCTGTGGTGCTGAAGAAAAATTTGAAGTGTTGATATGAACTCATGATTTCTGATAAAGAGATAAAGAGAGATATAAACACATGGATATATATAGAAATAAAGATGAATGAGAGAGCTTGTGAACAGTGACACTCTAGTAGCAATGAGAACAAAGAACTTATTTTTTAAATACCATTCACCACTAAATGGAACCAATCTCCTTAAAAAAAATTGATTATCCTAGGACAATGGCAAAAAAAGTTCCCAATCATCTTGGAACACCTTTTTTTTCTTTTGCACCAGAAGAAAACAAGGGACTTTTTAAAAACAGATGGTGACATGTCAAAAGGACACAGAAGCCAGTTTGAAGGGGCTCCCCACTGGATAAATCTGGGGCAATTCAAATATCAGAATAAATAATGACAGTTAGGAACAATAGCCAAACTGTGGAAAGAGTTGAGATGCTCTTCACCAGATGAATAGATAAAAAAGATGTGGTCCATATACACAAGGAAATATTACTCAGTCATCAGAAAAGATGAATACCCAACTTTTGCATCAACTTGGATGGGACTGGAGGAGATTATGCTGAGTGAAATAAGTCAAGCAGAGAAAGTCAATTATTATATGATTTTATTTATTTGTGGAACATAAGGTATAGCATGGAGGACCATTAGGAGAAGGGAAAAATGAAGGGGAAGAAAGTGGAGTAGGAGACTATGGACTCCAGGATACAAATGGAAAGCTTTAGAAGGAGGGTGGAGAATGAATGGGTGAGCCTGGTGATGGAAATTAAGGAGGGCAGAGATTGCTTGGAACAGTGGGTGTTATGCACAAACAATGAATCTCGGAACACTACATCAAAACCTAATGATGTACTGTATGGTGATTAACATAATACAATTTTAAAAAAGGTAGGCAATTGATGTAACGAGTACTGAGTATTATATGCAACTAATGAATCACAAATTCTACACCTGAAACTAATAATACAGCATATGTTAACTAAATTGAATTTAAATAAAAATATTTTAAAAATTAGGACCAGGTAATTAATACTAACATAAGTAAATGAATAAATTGAAAGTCTGATGGGGAAATGAATAACAAGTTTTATGATGAATACTTGCATAGTTTTATCTCCCCAGCAAATGATTATAATGAGAAAAAGAATAACATTACTATAGAGAAACCGGGAAGATACTATCTTTAACAAATGGTCAAAGTAATAGCATCAGTAATAGGACAAATCAAAATGTTATGTACCTAAGAAGATACACTGAGAAAAACACAACATCACTGCTGTGATATCCTTGCCAAATATGCATAACTTGAATCCATTTATGAGAAAAATATCAGACAAATTTAAGGACATTCTAAAAGTAAGTAGCCTGTGATCTTCAAAAGTGTCAAGGTCATGAAAGTCAAGAAAAGATAAAAAGTTACAGTTTCACATTGAAGGGGACTAAAGATTCATGACACCTAAATGCAAGATGTGATTTGAACCAGATTTTTTTTTTTGCTAAAGACAAGACATTACTGGGAAAACTAAAACTTGAATGGGGGCTAAATATTATGTGGTAGTCATATATCAGTGTTAATTTTCATATTTTGATTATTTTATTGGGGTTATTATAGAAAAATGTCCTCATGGTAGGATATATACACTAAAGTATTCAGATCTGATGGGGCATGAGATCAGAAACTGTTTTGAATGGTATAGAAAAATTAATTTCTTCATACCATATTTCCAACTTTTCTATGCTTGAGATTGATTCAAATCTTTAAAAAACTTGTAACAGTAGAACACTGTCTAGGTTTTATTTTTCCTTTAGAAGGACCTTGCAAACCAAATTACAATCTATGTGATGGGAGATCTTTCTCTCTCACTCTTTGTGTAGTAAACCTGAGTTCCTTTATATAAACCATTTTTGGGGCACCTGGGTGGCTCAGTCATTAAACATCTGCCTTCTGCTCAGGTCATGATCCCAGAGTCCCAGCATCAAGCCTCACATTGGGCTCCCTGCTTGGCGGGAAGCCTGCTTATTCCTCTCTCACTCCTCCTGCTTGTGTTCCCTCTTAGCTGTGTTTCTCTCTGTCAGATAAATGAATAAAATCTTAATAAATAAATAAATAAATAAATAAATAAATAAATAAATAAATAAATAAAGGACCATTGTTGTCTCTTAGCAGTGGTGATGTAAGAAACTCTCCTCTTCACTTTAAAAGTTCTCTAATCCATCTTACAGGTGTTGGGAGTTTGCATCCTGTCCTTTGACCTGCTATCTGAAGACTAGTTTTAGGCCTGTTTTGCTCTGGCTACTTTGACCAAGTCCTTGGCATTCAGTTAGTCTTTTATTTTTTCCCTCAGTCAACAAAAGGTAGAAGAACACTTGAGTACCAATTACATGCCAGACATCATCCTAACACAGGATAAAGATGTAGCCAAATCTCTTCATACAAAGCTGACTGAAACTGAGGACTGATAATCTTAAGAAAATCTCATTTCCAAGGTCAAAAGTGTTACTCTTCACATACAAATGCATACATACACACACACAAAAGAAGGGAGAACATAATTTTTAGAAAGGGCTTATAGATTGTTATTCTGATGCCATTCCGATTGGAATGGATAGCACAATTCTGGAAAATAAATGACCAGGACCGCACCTATTAAATCGCTGTGACTCATTCCTAAAGTATCCCATTTGGCTTATAATGTTTCTGAATCAATTCTATTAAAAATATCATTAAGACTTGCTTACATCATTTACATAATGTGAAGGGACTAAATTAAAAGAGTTGAGAACACACAGTCTATCTCAAGTCTGGATTTACTGCTATTATATGCCACACAATTTCTAGCTCTTACTGTAACATCCTCTCTGACACCCAAGCTATTGCACAATCATTTGTCTCACCTTAAATGTTGTCATTTGTAAGTAACACATCTGTTCTTCTGAATGACTTACAGATACATGCATCCTGCTCCAGACGAATCATGGGAGGGTTCTTTTAGTGCAGGTTCATGCATTAGGTTACAAATTTCAAGAAAATTTTACAGCTAGTGTCTTGCCTAAAGCTGTTTATACATTGTGCATTAAATATTTTAATTAAATATAAGTTTTAATTTTATTTTAAAAATTACAACCACATAGGTGTTTAAAATACAAGATCTGGGCAATCCTGTTGTCTAGATAAACTACACAATTATTCTACCAGATAGAAGATCTCACTTCTATCTGATGCCCATAGGTACCACTGCTCTATTTAGACTGTATCTTTCAAATAGTAGGTCTCCAGTTTGACACAATCAAAGGGCCACCTTTTACAAACCTTTTCCTTTGTTGAAAGTCCCCAGATTCTTTTACCCTAATCTACTTTATTTTTTTAATATTTTATTTATTTGACAGAGAGAGAGAAAGATCACAAGTAGGCAGAGAGGCAGGCAGAGAGAGGGGAGAAAGCAGGCTCCCCGCTGAGCAGAGAGCCCGATGTGGGCCTAGATCCCAGGACCCTGAGATCATGACTGGAGTTGAAGGCAGAGGCTTAACCCACTGAGCCACCCAGGCACCCCGTAATCTACTTTAAAATCCACTCATCCAAACGTGATCATTGCCTGCTCACTCTGCTGCCATACTTTGTATGCAGAACAAACCAGAGGGTGTTCTAGTCCCTAATCAAATCAGCTACGAAATGACAGAAGCTCCTATTCTTTACTAACTTTTTGGCATTTTCAGAATATTGTAAAGCCCTCTCCTTGCAATACCTCACACATTTATGCAGTTATCCCTACACGTGGTGCAAAAGGATGTATTGTTAGGATACATAGCATGGAAAGAGAAACACCACAAACAGGCTGATGTTAATCTTTGTGGTCTCTAGACTCCATATTTAATAAAACAGTTCACATTGCATTGAGATTAGGGTTGAGGGAGAATGTTTTAACTTAAATGTAGACAGAGAGAACTGGCATTCAATCCTAAAACTCTAGTAGGGACCCTCAAAAATGAACAGATTTATCTTAGTGCCTTCAAACTAGTTCATCATCATCACTCAACATTATTAAGCCCATGAAGCTATGCCTCCCACAACTCCCTATTTTCAGAGCTTGTATTAATGCTTTGGCTCTTCCGGATGTTAGGAAAGTGTTAGACATGCTCAGGGAATTCTTGATTATACTTAATGTGTAATGTATACTCTATTTCCCCAGTAGACTATGAATTCTTCAAAGACAGAGAATGGGTCTGTCTGCCTTTTCTGCTATATACCCATGTAAATGACCAATACCTGGAACT
>PITA01015312.1:0-50526 GCA_004023965.1 Spilogale gracilis
TTTGGAATGAGTTCCCTTTTCTTTTACAGGTTTTGATCGCAGCCGCCTCCTCCCCACCCCCGTCAGCTGTCGCCTTCCCCAGCAGAAGAGCCAGGGGGAAGATCATCTGTTTCCTAGCCAAGGAAGCAGCCACCTCCTTTTCTGAGAGGTGAGAAAAGGATTTCTCCCAAAAGAAAGCTGAAAAGGGGGAACAGCCCCCTGAAAGAGAGAGACTCCCGCCCCCAGAACTGTCAGTCGCAGGAAGGCATTATTTGGCTCGTGGGAGCCAAAGCAGCTCTCCAGCGGTATCCTAGTGCATATACTACTTCTTGTGGGAAGAGGCGTCAATATCTCGGATTCAAACAAATCCTGTCTGGTTTCTTCCTCCTGCCAGGCTCAGCTCTCCTCTAGTTTTGGACTACGGACAGCAAGCAGGAGTCAGCCGGCTTCTTTCAAATAATGAGGCCAGACGACCATGGTCAGACAGGAGAAACCGGGTTTGTAACCCAGATACAGGCTTCTCTTAGCTCCTGTTAATGTTTGAAGTGAACTGCATGTGCTGGGGAACACAGCCGCAGGCACGGCTATGACCGTGAGCTTTGGAATCAGATAGCCCTGCTTCTGAGTCCACTTGTTTTCAAGGATCAGCTGTGCCACCCTGGTTAAATGATCAACTTTTGTGAAGACAGTTCCCTCACCTGGAAAGGGAGGATACTATATGCCAATAAATGGCTTCTGTTAACTTAGTTACTGCTGAGAACTGTATCCTTTTTCCTTGGTCCTTTCCAATATCCCTGGCAGGGTCACTTAGGTAAAATTGCAAAAATGGCTACAAATTATTCTCTTCCATCTAGCCCTGCCCTGTCCCGTGCAGTTGTTTTCCACTCTTGACACAGGCCTTGACCATGGGACTGGCTTTGGCCAACGGGACATGAGCAAATATGACACATGCAATGACTTGCAAACTGTATGCGGGGCTTACCCTCTCATGCTGTACTTAGATGCCAGCCACCATGTGAAAAAACCGAGGAAGAAGCCGCTAGCCTGCTGGGTGATAACAGTCTTATGACCCAGACACATCCTTTCACCCCCAGCCAACAGCCACCAATGAGCACACATTTGAATGAGGACACCCTAGACCACCCAGCCATGATCAACCTTCCAGCTGACCACCAATGCAAGAGAAACCCACCACCAAGCTAAATACTATATGTCACTTTAAGCCGCTAACACATTGGGGTGGT
The DNA here is from genome assembly GCA_004023965.1 of Spilogale gracilis. NCBI lineage: Eukaryota > Metazoa > Chordata > Mammalia > Carnivora > Mephitidae > Spilogale > Spilogale gracilis. The sequence goes on from PITA01015312.1 coordinate 1,224, forward strand.
TTGTTACGCAGCAGTAGGTAACTGATACATAGACCTCATCCTCCCACTTTACAGACAAGGAGATGGAAGCTTGGAGAAGGTTTCCCAGGGCCATGAGGCCAAGACTCAGTCTCTTTCTCCTACACCATGCAATGAGGCCCCCTCTGCCATCTCTAGTCCCTAACGCAGGACCAATTATAATAAGACAGCTGATGAGGTGAGGGTTGTATTCACTGCCTCCGTTCAATGGCCTGCTGGGAGACCCTGGTCATGCTCTTGGCCTCTTTAGCTTGGCGGACATAGAGTCGACTGCTCAGAAGCTCTGTGGAAATATGTCCAGCCTGTGTGGGCAGGAAGACCCACACAGCAAGCTAGGGGATGCAGAGAACTCATGACTGACTGCAGGGGGCAGCCCTCAAATGTTCACCAATCCTCTCCGAGTCCTGATCTGTATATCTGATGGCCAGCAAGGGGGTATGTACAACTTTTCTAGAACATGGAGGGATGAAAAAATACCTTCCATGGACGAGACAGACTGGCAAAAAAATGGCCAAAAATGTCTCCCTTTCCAGGGTACACCGCACATATATTGTAGACTCTGGGTTTATCACTTTACATGGGTGGCATGTGCTTTTGTCCTCTCCCAAACCAGGTCATGTGGACGGAAATCGGCGAGTTCAGAAGTTCAGAGCACTGGCCGAGGACCCTGATGACCTGGGTTTAAAACCAGTCTTAGGGGCGCCTGGGTGGCCCAGTTGGTTAAGCGACTGCCTTCGGCTCAGGTCATGATCCCGGAGACCCGGGATCGAGTCCCACATCGGGCTCGTGCTCGGCGGGAAGCCTGCTTCTCCCTCTCTCACTCCCCCTGCTTGTGTTCCCTCTCTGGCTGTGTTTCTCTCTGTCAAATAAATAAGATCTTTAAAAAAATAAATAAATAAAATCTATTTGAGTGAGAGAGAAATAATGAGCTGGGCACGGGAGGGGGGCAGAGTGAGAGGAGAAGCAGACTCCTCCCTGAGCAGGGAGCCCAGCATGGGGCTTGATCCCAGGACCCCAAGATCATGATTGAGTGGAAGGCAGACGCCCAACTGCCTAAGCCAGCCAGGTGCCCCATCTGACTCTTAATAACAGCCTCATTGATCCAGGGTTCCAGGCTCACCTCCTCACCACACAGGATCCTGCCCCTGAAGCCAGAGTTCCTGCCCCAAAGTCAAAGGAGGACTCGCTCTTTAAGGTCCCAATACACAAACGGACTGCAGGCTAGTTCCTTGGAATCCACACTCACGCCTCAAACCCACACAAAGGACTTTTCTGTAGCATTTATTACACTGTATTGCAATGATTTGCTTTTCTGACCATCTTCCCTGATAAGAGAAATAGCTGCCATGTATTGTGGGTCTCCTGTGTGCCCAACACTAGATGCATGCCTTGCCTCCCTTAATCTACACAGCAGCCCAGAGAGGGGCATTCATTAGACCTTTCGCATGGATCAGGAAACCAAGGCTTAGGGTGGTGAAGGTATTTGACCCATGGTAAACACTCGGAATTCAAATATGGGCCTTTTTTTTTTTTCGTTTAAAGATCCATTTATTTGTTTATTTGAGAGAGGAGAGAGAAAGAGAGAGAGAGAGAGAGGGAGGGAGGGAGGGAGGGAGAATGTAAGCAGAGGAGCAGAGGGAGGGAGAGAGTCTCAAGCCGACTCCCTGCTCAGCGTGGAGCCCAATGCAGGGCTCCATCTCAGAAGCCTGAGAAAAATGACATGAGCCAGAATCAAAAGTTGGACGCTTAACCAACGGAGCCACCCAGGTGCCCCAGGGTCCGTCTTATTTGTGATGTGGGCTTATCCGTGGCACTGTGGGACCTTTTAGTATTAACAATTACACATTCCGCGGTGGTGGAACCCATGCCAAGCTCTAGGGCACATTCTAGTCCTTTCACGTACATATCTCCTTTAATTCTCAAACGCTGCAAATAGATACTGTTATTATCTTCTCCTTTTACAAGAGAAAAACGGAGGCTCAGAGAGGTGTAGAAACCTGTCCAGGGTCACACATCTTGCTGGTGGATATAGCTGGCACTTAAACACAGTATAAACAGCAGCATCTATGGACTTTTGACTCCATTTGCTGCCTCCGTGAACGTCACGCACAAGGACTGTGACTTACATGCCTTTGAATATTCTCAACATAGAGTTGTTGAGGGTCTGGGATGCTAAATATTTTTTAAAGATTTTATTTATTGGGGTGCCTGGGTGGCTCAGTTGGTTGGGTGACTGCCTTCAGCTCAGGTCATGATCCTGGAGACCTGGGATCATGACCTGAGCCGAAGGCAGACGCCCTGCTAAATAAGTATTTACCAAACATATTTGTGATTAAATGAATGGAAGCCTCAGCGTTTCTCCAAGTACCCACACAGGTTTGGAGCACGGGAGCCCAAGGAATGGAAGCCAACTTCCTTACCATAACCCTCATTCTGGTTGCATGGCCTCTGATGAAATAGTCATTTGTGAGCCAGATGGTTTTGCTGACACTCCTTAAAAAGTTTCTGAGAATCCAGAAAAAGAAAGGGACAATTAACTGACAACAGGCTAGGCTTTCTCTGCTCCCTGGCTTGGGCTATTTGATGCATCAGCTGGGCACATGAACGAGCTGTGACCATCTTTCCTTAGAAATGCCCACAGCCACAAATCAAAAATCAGTCTTCATGGGGGAACAGTGTGAAGAAGGCTGTTGGTCAAGTTTGAGGCTTTCCAAATACACTCCACGTCCTCAGAGCTGATGGGAACTGGTATGGGGTGGTCACTCTAGGTCATCAGACCGGTTCCATGTCAGAGTCAGGGCTGCTAATCTGGGAGAACGAAGAGGAAAGAAGAAATGGCGTTCTCCGTCATGAGTCTTAAAAGTGCTCTGGTCTTTGGCTCTTTGTCTGTTGGTTACCTCTGGCTGCAAAACCGATCACCCGAAACAGATAAATGAAATCATTTATCACCTCTTGCAGGCTGAGAATTTGGGGGCCACGTAGCTGTGTGGTTCTAGGTCAGGGATTCTTAGAAGTTTGGAGGTGGGTGTGCCTGGGTGGTTCAGTCGGTTAAGGATCTGACTCTGGGTTTTGGCTCACGTTGTGATCCCTGGGTCGTGAGATCGAGCCCTGATTTGGGCTCCGTGCTCAACAGGGAGTCTGATTGAGCTTCTCCACCTCTGCCCCTGCTCTCTCTGTCAAAAAAAAAAAAAAAAAAAAAAGTTGCCGTCCGGTGAAAGCGGGACTGCCCTCTGTGGAAGGCTTGACTGAGACCCCACGCCCCTTCCAAGTGGCTCCATCCCTACGGCTGGCAAGCCGGTGTGGCCGCTGGTGCGAGGCCTCAGTGTCCCATCAGGTGGGCATCCCCTCCGGCTGCTGACCTGGGAGCTGACTTCCCCAGACGGTGAGATTCAAGAGCCCAAGACAGAGGCTGCGATGCCTTTTATGACGTAGCTTTGAGAGTTACACGCTGTGCAGGCCAGCCCCGATTCCACATGGCAGGCAATGGGGCCCCCATTGGAGGGAGGCAGCATGGGGCCCCCATTGGAGGGAGGCTACCATCTCTGAGAATCGGGTCTAAGGAAGGATGGCGGGTTCCACACGTGCGTTAGGCAGAAAAGTGTTCACCGTAGCATTGCTTATAGGAGTAAGAAATTGGAAACAACCCATGTATGTGCCCATCTTCTTCCTTTTTTAGATTTTATGTATTTATTTGAGAGAGAGAGATCACGAGCAGGGGGAGGGGCAGAGGGAGAGGCAGAAGCAGACTTCCTGTGGAGGAGGGAGCCCCATGCAGGACTCGATCCCAGGACCCCGGGATCATGACCCGAGCTGAATGCAGACACTTAATGACTGAGCCACCCAGGCGCCCTCTGTGCCTCCTGCTATATGAGAAGCCACATGATGGAGTGACAATTATCCGCGTGCCTATGCCCAGAGAAAGAACCGGGAAGACGTTGTCAAGATATCATCACGCCTCGTGCTCTGGTTATTCCTGCAGGTGGGCATGAGATGGAGTAGACTAGCTAGCAAATTGAGGTTCGCGGCACCCGAATATGGGACCACTGAGGGAAGGAAGCTGGCTCTTCATTTATAAATTCATCCTGCGGGCCTGCTCCTCGACACTCCCAGAAAATGGAAGCTGAGCCTTTCGGTTTCTGACACAGCCCATAGACCGGGTGGGCTTCAAACTGGAGGTTGTACAGCTGCCTCTAGGGTTTGCTTCCAAGTAGCAGATAGTCCAGCGAGGGGCCAGAGATTGCTTCTCATTCGCCTCCGCAGCGCCCTCTGTCCCCTACCCGGGTCAGGACACCCAGAGGCCTCTGGGGCCCCCAGGGCAAGCAAATGTTACCTTCTCCTGTGAATTAGAAACAGACTTTTGTCCCCTGCCCGCTTCCCCTCCACCAGTTCAGGGAGAAATGACCATTTCTCTTGACCTTCAACACATTAATTATCCAGGGAGTGCAAAGAAAAGGAGACCATTTCTGGAAGAAATCTATGGCACCATCTGTCCCTATTTCCCCAAGGCTCCCAGGACTCAAACAGCTTTTACAGGATGCAAATACAGTTTTCTTGTAGCCAGCTTGGGGCGGCCTCCCTGCAGCTGTAAACGGAGGCCTTTCCCAGGGTCGGGACAGTGACATCCCTCCGGAAGAAGAGGCTGATGGGGTGAGAACTGGAGGTCAGCTCCTGCTCTGCCTTGGTGGGCGAGCCAGAGGCGACAGAGAAAAAGAGCAAGATTTTCTGCTATCATTTTAGCACGACTGGAGCAGGCTGGCGATGAGCACAGGTCTCGGCAAATGAGCAGACCGGTTTTGATTTCCATCTGTGCCAAAGACATGCTGTGTGGCCTTGGGCAAGTCACTCTGCCTCTCTGTGCCTCCATAATTTCCTCGCCTTTAAAGGAGAGACTAGGGGCTCCTGGGTGACTCAGTGGGTGAACATCTGCCTTTGGCTCAGTCATGATCCCAGGGTCCTGGGATGGAGCCCGCATCGGGCTCCCTGTTCAGCAGGGAGTCTGCTTCTCCCTCTCCTTCTGCCACTCACCCTCACCCATGCTCTCACTCTCTCTCTCAAATAAGTAAATAAATCTTAAAACAAAACAAAAACCAAAAAAATAAAAGGAGGGGTAACAGGATTAGTTAGTCTCATGTTGCTGTGAGGTTTAATAAGATCACATTTAAGTGCTTAGCAAAGTGTAGGATATTCAATAAGAGCATAATAAATGGTGGCCAGGATCATATTATTGCATATTCACAAGACTGGCTGCCCGAGCAGGCCCTGCTGGGCTAGACGGAGCCTTTGTGAAATTAGGAGACACTGAGCCACTAAGACCTCAGACTTCTCATCTCTCAAGTGGGGATACCTAAGATATACCCGTGCTGCTGGGATGTTGGGACCAGCTGGGGGGTCTGGTGTAGACTGTCGAGCAGGTTTCAAACCCTGCCTATTGGGCCTGCCTGTTTAAAGTGCACCTGCTCTTTGCCTGGGCCTTTGGCCATGCCTCCCATCCCTGCCGGAGATGGTGCCCCTAGAGGCCGGTGAGCACGCAGGGCCTGCAGCTAGGACCCTTGCCCTGGAGGCCGGAGGACTTAGGAAGTGCGGGCCACGCCCACTCTCCTCCAGACTGTGTACCATGGGCCCAGTGGGAGGAGGAGGGGCGTGGCCCCTGGGGTCTTGTGAGGAGGTGGAGCCGGCGGGCATGGGAGCATCCTGTGGGCAGGCAGGTAGAAGGCAGTGCTGCCCCGAGTCCATCCATCTGGCCCAGAGTGACCGCTCCCTGCCCCCTGGGGCTGCAGAAGCTATCCCAACACCCTTTGGCTACCCCCCAGAGGCTTCTGGACCCATAAGGGGAGGCGGGGTTTTGGGACCCTCCTCACCTGCCCTTTGGGAACTTCTAATAACACGACAAGCCCAGAGGCGGCTGACCTTGTGTGTTTTCCTCACTTCCCTTTCCTGGGTGTGGGAGGCTGACTGAGCTCCGGAAACCATGCAACTCGTGTCCCTGGACTGGCCGCTGTCACTTCCTTCATTCAACAAATAGATCTAGGACTGGGGTCAAGAGCCTCCTTCTTCACTGTATGCTTGGGCAAGGGACGGTCACTTCTGTAAGCCTCCATTCCCTCATCTGTAACAATCGCTCTTTCATAGAGTTTTTAGGATCTAATGAGAGAACAAGGCCGTGGGTAAAGGGGGCTGTTCCTATTGCTTTCCACCACCTCCACCCCCCTATGGCCTCTGCTCCAGGGAGACCCCTGCCCCGTCTACCCAGAAGCTCAGCCCTGCTGGTGGTTTTGGGACGGAGCAGGGAGAATGGCTAAGGCCACGGCAGGAACCAGTAAGATACAGACTCCGCAACCTTGGACAAGTCACTGGCCCTCTCTGGGCCTCAGTTTCCCCATCCATGGAAGTCAGGAGTTATACAGGAAATGCTGAGACAGCAGTGCCTGTACATTTATGGAGCACTTACTGTATGCTCCACCCTTTCCGTGCTGCTCCACAATTCTAGGGGGCATCCGAGTCATTGATAGCCCATTGTTCGGGAAGTGAGTCTCAGAGAGGTGGGGGGACATGGCCGCACGCACACAGCTAGGAGTAGTGGTGCTGGCTTGGGCCCTGCTCTCCTGTACGAGTAGCTTCCTCTCCTTGGGGTGCAAGGCCGGCTCCGGAGGGCCTTCCATTCCCGCCCTTCCCCCATCTCCTTGCCACCCTCTTGGGGAGGGGCTCTCCTGAAGGAGTGGTCGCCATCCCAGCTCCACACCGAGCTCAGTACAATGGCAGCGGCAGGGCCGAAGCTCCCTCTCCACCGAGTCGGGAGGTGATGGAAGGACGCCCCAGAGCCAGCCGGGCGGGGAGGGTGTTCTGGGAGCTGCTTCGGTTCTCTGGGCCCACAGCCAAACAGCCACAGAAATGAGATTCGGTGCCTTCAGCAATCCGAGCCCCTGTCGTGTGCCCAGCATGGAGCAAGGCCCTGGGGTCGGGTAGAAGAAGTGGGAGAACTCACCCCAAGTCACGGAAGCCCACGTTTATGGGGGACTTCATAGGTGGACTGTCCTGTAAGCCTCACCACCTCGAGTGATCCGTGCTGTTATGATCCCCGAGTGACAGACCTGGAAAATGAAGTCCAGAGAAGGAAAATGAATAAGGCCACAGGCCAACAGTTTGCCGGTGTTGGATCTCAGAGAGCCCACTGCGGGCCTGAATTGCCTCTCTGCGGTGCCGTTTACTGAGCATCTACTCTGTATAGTCGTTGCAGGTTAGCTCCATCGCTCCCCACAGGCTGTGACCCTATTTTACAGAAAGGGAAGTGGAGGCTCAGAGAGGGCAGGTAACCGGGCCAAAGTTACACAGCCGGAAGTGGCAGAGGAAACATTCAACCAGGTCTGCCTAACTCCGCCAAACTTCTCATGGCCGCAAAGGGGAAAAGCAATCAGCTCCATCATTCATCATTTTATTTATTTAACCATTCATGAACAAGTATTTACTGAGTGCCTATTATGTCAGCACAATAAGCCCAACCCAGTCCTCAACCTAAGGGGCTCACAGTCTTATACACGCCCATGGGGTGCTCAGACTAAATAGCCCTCTCTTCTGGACTTGGGGCATGCTATTAGGGAGGGCTTTCAGGAAGAGATGAGTCTGGAATTCTGCCCACCTTCTGGCTGGGCAACCTGGGTAAGCCATGTAACTTCTGAGTCTCTTCATCTGAACAATGGGAAAACAAAGCCAGGCGCGTTACCTGTTAAACTAACATTGGGATCCCACCCAAGCCTCCACTGCCTGCCGGGCAAGAAAATGGGAGGAGGGAAGAGCTGTGATGTCACTGAGGGCTAAGCCCTGGGAGGCACAGGTAGAGAGATGAAAGCCTTGGATTTCCAGGGTCCCGGCCAACAGGTGAGGGGCTCGTTCATGCCCCAGACAGGGTGTGGCCTCCATGAGTCTAGCGCGAGAACTGTGACCTCAGCTGGACCCCTTGGGAGGCTTCCAGCAGGAATGAGGTCAGGGCTGGGGGCGTGTGGCCTGAAGAGAGCAGGGGACCTGGCGAGGAGTTCAAGGACGCAGAGAAGGAGCAAGAAGGCTTAAAGCTGGTGTCACCTGGATTCAAATCCAGATCAGACACTCCTTAGTGACCTTGGCCATCTTAGCCTCTGTCTCTTACGCTAGGAGACGTATTCATACCTGCGTTGTTGGCTTCATGTGTGGAATCAGATATTAGCAATCATTTTATTTGACAAATATGTGTATAGCACATACTGGGGCCTGGGGCCATTCTAAGTCCTCCATACAGGTGTATTTTTTTTTTTAAGAGTTTATTTGACACAGAGAGAGAGATCACAAGTAGGCAGAGAGGCAGGCAGAGAGAGAGGGGGAAGCAGGCTCCATGCTGAGCAGAGAGCCCAATGCGGGCCTGGATCCCAGGACCCTGAGATCATCATGACCGGAGCTGAAGGCCGAGGCTTAACCCTCTGAGCCACCCAGGCGTCCTACATGTGTATTTTTAATGAGAGGTGTGTGGCCCAGCGGCGGGCTCATACACTGACGGCCGCTACTGTCAGTATAGACATCATGTGATGCCGATGCAACGACTGTATTTTACTTTAGAATCAGGAAAAAGCGCAAGAACAAACCAGGAAAGCAGGTTCCATTCTGAGCTAGGCCAGAATGAGAATTCGGGATTGCGGGGACAGCCCTGCTACGGCTGTGCACTTGGGATCTTGGGAAGAACAACGAGAATCAGGAGCTGTTCCCGACGGGAAACGCGCCGGTCCAGAAGCCTTCGCGGGGAGGTGGCGGTTTCGAGGAGGTTTCCCAAGTCAGTGTCCAGCGGAAGTCTGGCTCCGACCTGCGTGCCCGTCCGCGGGCCGCTGCCAGCCGCCGCCCCAGCCGTCTGTTGTGGCAGATGTTTGGCCGTGCCATGGCAACGCCAGAACAGGATGTGCCTCTGGATCGCAGCAGGGACAAGCCCACGCTCCCAGGCCGCCCACGCCGTTCCCTTCCCCAAAGGCTATTGCAAACACCCGCTCGGGTCCACGTCAAGGGACCGGCGGCGAGAGGCAGAGCCAGCACCCTCCGTGCTCCTCTTCCAGTGGAGTCCTCCCCCTTCTGCGGGGAGCTCGGGTTTGCTTCCCTCCGCCCTTCAGAGAGACGCTACGGAAGCAGGGTGGGGAGGAGAGCTGCCCATCAGCAGGGTCTGATCTGTGGGTGGGTCTCACCACGGTCTTCCCCACTGTTTGTTCCAGCAACAACTCACAGAAGGATTACTTTGTGCCAGGACCTGTGCTAAGTACTTTATGTAACAAATAACACCAAAATCGAGGGGTGCCTGGATGGCTCAGTCGGTGAAGCCTCTACCTTCCGCTCAGGTTACCAGCCCAGGGTCCCGGCATTCAGCCCCACATCCGAGTCATCATCGGGCTCCCCGGTCAGTGGGGAGTTTGCTTCTCCCCCTCCATCTGTGTGCTTACTCTCTCTCAAATAAACCAGCAAGTCTTTAAAATAAAATAAAGCAAAATTCAAGGGGGTATTCTTGGTGCTAACTACCCAGGGCTAATCTTTAGCATAACATTATGACGTTATTTTTATTCTTCAGCTGGGGAAACTGAGTCACAGGGAGGTTAAGTCACTTGCTCCAGGGCACAGAGTAGGTAAGTCAGGGAGCTGGGATTGGGATCCGGGCCTGTCTTGCTCCAAAGTCCTTGATTGGAAGGGTGACCCTGCCAGGACCGGCTCATAGTTTGCAGGACCCAGTTGCAAAATGCAAAGGCATGGTCTTTGTTGAGGAATTATTAAGGATTTCAGGGCACCTGGGTGGCTTAGTCGGATAAGCGTCTGCCTTTGGTTCAGGTCATGATCCTGGGGTCCCAGGATCAAGCCCCACATCAGGCTCCTTACTTCATGGGAAGCCTGTTTATCCCTCTCCCCCCCTCTGTCCCGCACGCTCTCTTTCTCTCTCAAATAAATAAATAACATCTTAAAAAAGAAAAAGATTAGCGATTTCAATAAAGTGACAAGCAGAGCATTAGACCAATCACAGTGCCCTGGTAACTGCAGGGGCCCGTGTGACTGCCCGCAAAGCCAAGCCTGGATGTCAGATCACCAGCCCCCAGATGCTCAGAGGGTGGGCTTGCGCAGCCCTAGAAGTTCATGGAAGGAGCACCGTCTGTCCCCGGGGCTGTGCTAGCTCATCAGAGGGGGCAGAGACCTCCTGCAGAATGCTGTGCTGAGTCCCCCAGAGCCGTGAGCCGGGGAGCTTGCAGTGCAGATTTGAGCTTGATTACAAAAAGCACCCTTTAATTAAATCTGTACACTTTCCTTTTTTGTTATAAAAGTAATAGAACCATGTTGCAGAGATGCTGGAAAATAGGTAAGAGGAGGAAAAGACATGAAACCTAGAATGCTATCTGTCTGAATCCACTTGTTGGCAGGTGGTGTGTTTTCTTCCTGTCGTTTACAGAAGGGCTCGCTGTCAGGACCGCCAGGAATGAAACAGATGGCTGCCTCTTTGTCCTCAGTGCCTGGTACACGGCAGGGGAGCCCTGAATGGCAGAGGGGGAGATGAATGCCAGGATGGAAGGGTGCTATAAAGGGACCTGGCTTGGGCGACCTTTCAGGTGCTTCTGGACTCCAAAAAACTCAGGGTTCTTAGATTCATAGCTAATGCCCAGTGCTGACCTAAGGTTCGGTCCAATGCGCCAAGCCCTTTTTTGGGGTCCAGAAGGTGACAGACTCCACCCCTGCTCCATGGGAACTTGGTTTAGGCAATCATGGGTGTTCCCAAACATTCCGGGCCTTGGTGAACAGAACTAGGACTCGCTTTCAGAGCATATTTCATTCATTTAGTCACTCATTCACAATCACCAAAAATTTATTGAGCACCTACTATGTGCTAGGCATTGCACTAAGTATACTATGGGCTATTTTCTTTGGGGCAAGGATGGTAGGGTGGAAAGCACATGAATGTGGAGTCAGGCCACCTGGACTTTCGTCCCCTTCTGGCTGTGTGGTTCTGACCCACATTCTCTAACCTCTCTGAGCTTCTACCTCTGTTTGTAAAACCTGTTGTGAGGACAAACTTGGGAATATATGTGTAACACTTGCAAGTAGTAGATGTTGAACACAGACCACTTCCTTCCTGCCTCCCTCCCCTCCATGCATCTCGTGCCAACAAGGACAGCCATCATGATGCAGCATGGACCGGGGGGGGCGGGGGGCAGGCCAAAGGGGGTTGCGTACATTATCAGCTAATTCTCAAATCCTCGGCCCCGGGAGGTAAGTAGCATTACTCTTAATCTATCTTGAAGTCCAACTTCCGAACTAGAGAGACCTACCACCTCCAACACAGTACCTGCAGGACAATCTGCCTCTTAGCACCAGGGCCCTATGCATCCTCTGCTATGCTGGGAGGCTGCTCCAGCCAACATCAACATTTTATTTGCTGCAACAGTTTACAAGAGGACTTTTGAGCCAAAAAGAGATCCTTTACAACTATACCTCGGGATGCCCGAGCAGTTTCCCTTTGAAGGCAAACCATGGTGGACAAGATCTGGGAGAGAGACACCATTTTGTGTCATCCAAATAGCCTTTGGAGACGACGTGGGTCAGGTTTTTTCCAGGAGCCGGAGGCTTCATTCCTGACTCCTGTGTTTTCTTGCTTTTACCTATAGGGAGACCAAGATGCATTCTTCGGGACAGCCTGGGAAAGGCTTCAGGTGGGGAGGAAGACATACCTACGGGCTTCACCACTTCCCAGATATAACCACGGGAAAACCACTTGCCCTCTGCAGGCCTGTCTCTTCATGTGGGAGCTGCAGATCACAACAACAGGGCTATTTGTGGGGACTCTGGGAATCCTTAGGTAAAATGCCGAGTACACAAAGGGCCGTTAGACTCTTTTCCCTCGTGCTAGGGTACAGGATGTATGGCTGGCGTTTTCTGGGCAGGGCTCACTCTGGACGCTGTTGGCAGGTATCTTTAGAAAGGGCTTCCAGACCTGTGAAGTGAATCCTTCTGAAATGCCGGTCATTCTCTCAGGCCCGTCTTCTGGAGTCTCCTGTAAGCATCTCGCCAAGAGGGGCTTCTCCAGGCTTTAACACAAGCAAGCAGGGGGGGTCTTCCTCTACAAAACTGCATGTGATTACACTCAACCTCAGCCTTGTTACCCTGAGGATGAAATCAAGGTAAAATCAGCCAATGAGAGGAACATTCTCCCAGGACCCTGGGTAAACAGAGGGTCTGACAAGTTTTGGGAATGCTCGGGTTCTATCAGGGGGCTGTGGGTGCTGTCTCTAGGAAGCATGTGTGGAATGTGATTGTAGCTAGCGAAGTGGAAGCCTGTACCATTGCATCACACTCTTATTTTGATGGTTTTTGTGCTTGGCTGCTAGAATTCCCAGGGAATCCATCAGGAGCGTACAGAGTGCTGGGCCCGTTCCCCAGGCTGATTCATTTTTGGAAACTGGAGAGAATTTAGGAGGTATCTCCGGCCTTGCCAACGACAAAGACTGCCCTGAAGTAGGACCCTCAGTGGTGTGGTTTCACAAACATCTTACAGAAAGGACTGCCCTGCAGCGTGCTGCCACTAACCCCGGGAATCATCCCCCACCAACCCCCTTAACGTTTTGATTGATTTCATACTTCCTAAATTCCTAACCAATAATTTGGTTTCCAGTGTAGATTGTCTAGAGGATTCAATGTGCTCATTGGCGAGTGAGAGTACTCAGACCTGCTCTCAAGTAATCCGCCGGCGTTCTGGGTTACCCATCAGTCTCCTGTGAGTCCAGGGAGACACAGCAAGCCGAGGGGAACGAAACAAAGGGCTTCTGGGATCCACAGGCACTGGAACTGAGTACTTGTGGCCAACAGCAGTGCTCCCCAAGCATGTGTGGAGCTCCTGTCTCCCTGTGGTCCTGGCGGCCGGGGGTGGGCCCGGGACTAGGTGTTGCCCATCACAACATAAACACAGCTGTAGCACATCTTAAAGGCAGTGAGGAGTGCACTGAGGTCCCACACTCTTTCCCTGGACTGCAGAGCCAGAGCAAGGAACAGCAAGATAGCTGCGCTCAACAAGGCAAGTGGCTCAGCTTCGTGAGTCAGCAAGGGAGGAGAGCCACCAAAAGGGTCCTGACTCGCAGTGCACTGGGACCTGGGCACAAGAGAAGCCTTCGCTGTGGGCAGCAACTGAGGTTCCCTGGGATTCCTGCCTGGCCACCAGCAATAATCAGTCCCCACAGTCTCCTCTCCCACGATGTGTGGCTTGGCTAGCTCAGGTGGCGGTGTGGGACAGTCTAGCTTTCTGCTTTCGTGCAAGAAGAGATGCCTGCCACCCAGAGTCCAAGTCCCACCCTAGAAGGGACAGGGTTTTGAAATATACCAATGACCACCCACAAGTGGGCCTGCTCTTCCTTACTAATAAAATCGGGAGGAAAAACAAGACAACTCCTAGAGGAGCTAACTTTTGTTCCCGTGGTTCTTTCTCCTGTTTTTATGGCATGGGTCTTAGCACAAGGTAGGTGCTCAGTAAAAACTGGCTGTCACGATAGTGGAGGTATGGTGACTGGTCATGGCAAGGACTGGAGAAGCAGGTTCCTTTTGCATGGGGTCACAGGCCGTCAAAGGTTTATAAAGAAAAAGTTTATTTTCATCACAAGAAGCACACAGACTATTACAGTACACACCAACAGAAGTAAAAAAAAAAGTGCATTATGCATCTTCTACTGCAAATTCACAGTACAAAAGATACTGCCTTTTAAATATATAATATAAAAAAACAAAGAAAAATAGAATTAAAAAAAATTGATATCTTCACGCAACACACTGGAACCCACTTGCAGCTTCCAAAAACCAAAGAAAGAACTTATCTCAGAGAGCTCCCGATTTTGCGGGGCTGGTGACTGTCCCATTTGGTTGCAGGGAGCCCAGGACACCAACAGAGGAGAAAAGAGGGAGGCCTAGGTGGTAACACACCTCCATTAAACAAGAGCACAACTGGGAGATGGGGAAAGGGGGGCGGTGCCACCCCCGGCTGGCTAGCAAATCAACTCTGTACTTTCCATGCTACTGTGGGTCACACAGGGGAGCGAGCATCGGCCTCGCCTGCAGGAACCACCAATGTTCTATGGGGAGTTGCGGGGGGCACCCCACTCCCCCCCTCCCCCGGCACAGCAGATGAGCACGAGCACGGGGCAGGGCAAGCTCTAGCCCTCGCGCCAACCACCACTGACAGGGCAAAGGGCCAATCACAGAAGGTGACAGCTTACCAGTTTCCCATAAATACACAGTATTTGTAAACTATTATTAAGGCACTCAATTGTAAAACAATAATTACAGTGTTGGAAAAGGGAGGGAGGCAGCAGCCACCTTCCTGTGCGACAGGGCCAACGCAAAGGACAGCAGAGGGCCTGGAGGGCTGCTTGCAAAGACTCCTGTGGCAGAGAAGACTGAAGCCGGGGCCCGAGCCAGACAAAAAAGGGGTGGTGGTGGTCGACGTCCAGGTCTGCAGAGAGTAGCGCTGCACGGGGCCCCACGCATGGGTCAAGGTGATCCACTCTGTTCTCAGGGGGCACAGCACGTGTGCAGATGGAGAGAAGTGGCCCGCTTCAAGCTGCATACATGTATGTGCATATATATATACACGCACGCCGGCAGAGGGGGCTCGTTCGCGTAGGTATTCTGTTGTAGAGCATGAGCGCGGAGGGCGGTGGCGGCCACTCAGCAACTTTTGTTTGGCGAGCAGCGCTGGCAAGAGCCTGCGGGGTGGGAGCGGCGCGTGCACCTTCACTGGGTGGAGGGTCACCGGTCCCTTCGCCTCCTAGCTCTCCTGCCAGAGGTCACATGGCTGCCCTCACGGGGGCTGGGGGAAGCTCTTCTTCAGAAAAAGCACTTCAGCTCAACAGAGAGAACATCTTTCTTCAGATACCCTGGGTAAGGTCATTTATGTAACCTTGCCTAAATGATGCATCATTTCTTCTCACTGGGGAGAAACGGCCCCAGGGGAGCAGGGGAGTCCTGAACCTTCCGGGATCTGGCCAGTGCGGAGAGACGTGATGCCCAAGGACAGGGCTGGCCCAAAGATGCTAATTCTGTTGCAACTTTGGCTCCCTGTGGCATCCTCCGACCCTAAAGTAGCTCCAAGGCACAGAAACCGAACGGGCCTTATCGAATCATGATTAGGGGGCAGCGTGGTCCTCCTCAGACCCCCTCACTCCACCCCAGATTGATGCAAGATGGAGACCTAGGGAAATTCAGTCTAACCCGTAGCACACCGCATGAGTTATAGTGAATCACAGGTGAGGAGGTGCATGGAAGGCAGTTCAAGACTCAGGGAGACCATCCAGCTGACCTAGAAAACTCCCACTCCCTATTTTAACAAGGGCATTCCCTGAAGACGCGGTCGCCAGGATCAATGACTTTCACAGCAGAAGCCCCCGCTGCCCATGTGTGACCCCCACGTCTGACACGTTTGCCATCAGCAAGGATTCCAGACGGAGCACTGGTCAAGGCGCGGCGTATCTTACGGCACAGACTTTCTTCTCAAAGGCCGGGGTGAGCCTGCCTGCGAGAGTGCCCCCAGAGCCTGGCAGAATGCTCGTGCTGAGGCAGGCCTTGGAGAAAAGTTCGTGTTAGCCATTCAATCAAGACCGCCTGCATTGTGCTTTGATGACGGGGACCGGGGCCCGGGCGTGTGTAGGTGCCAACATACAAGCCGCGTTTGTGAAAACAACAAGGTTGCAAAAAGCCAAAGACCCACTCAAATTTGTAATCCTTCTCCTACGCTTTCAAAATTAAAGTTTGCAAAAATATACTGTTCTCACACACCACATACGTGCGGTTAAAAAAGCAACATAAGCCTGTAAGCATCAAATCTAAAGGATCATTTGACACAAAAACGGAGCCGCCATGCGAAGCGTAATTTGGCAAAACATACTGAGCTCGTTATGTTTTTTGAGAATGGTGTTTCTTTTTGGCCAGGGCTGGGGAGGGGGGCGGACAGGAAACCCACAGGGTTTCCAAGAAGTAGATAATCACCTTTTAAGGTGATTTTAATGGACAGGGGTGGGGAAAACAAATTCCTATAAAATAACATTGTTTAAAAAAACAAACAAACACCACCACCACCACCACCGGGGAGGAGGAAAAGTTCCTGGAGAGAATGTTTCTGCACACACTCCACCCACTAGCTGAAATGTGGACCACCCTGGCCTGCCCTCGTTCCTCAAGACCCTGCCTGAGGTGCTCTCTGGCTGCTCTCGGGGACCCAGGCCTGCCCACTGTAAGAGAGGAGCCGGCAGCTCCTTCAGCCACTTTCTGAGCTTGTTCTGCGCCAGAAGGCTTCTGGTTGGACTGGCTGAGGCCTGAGTGCACGCTCTGCTTCCGCAAAGCTCCGGCTGGCAGCGCCCCACACCTCCGCGGCGACTCCCACCCTGCAGGAGAGCACGCCGGGGTGGGCGGGCAAGGTCCAGGTTGGGTGAAGGCAAGGGCTGGCCCTGAGGTGTCCAAGAGGCAGGGGAGGCCTTCGAATTTCCCAGTTTCTTCCTGGAGGACCCTGGGCAGCCCTATGATGTCAAACGGAACCAAGGGGTCAGCAAGCCTTTTCTCTAAAGGGCTCGATTGGGTGTATCTTAGGCTGTGCAAGCTACATGGTCCCTGATACAATCAGGTTGTTGGTTTTAATACCCCCAAAGATGTAAAAGTCATTCTTAGCTCAAGGGTCCATAGTTACCAGAGTTTGTGGACTCCCTGATGAAATCTTTCTGTCTTACTACCAAGCCTCTTTTTTCTCTCTCTCTTCCAAATACCTTACACAGCCCATCTCGCAGACGAAGAGCAGCAACTCCCTCCACCCATGCCTGGAGCCTGTGGCCATGTGGCCAGCGCAGCTCACCTGATTCTGAAGGGCACTCCCTAGAGGCCAGCCTGGACTACAGTCCCCTCCTCTACCCTGTCCTCACTGTCCTCACCGCCAGGAAGGGCCAGAGAGAGACAGGGAGCAGTAGCCTCATGGAAGGAAGGGGCGACTGTAAACATCTGCGAAGCTTTTCAATGAAGCTGCTGGGGGGATGTTCCTGGAGAGCGCCTGGCAGAGCTGCTCACGACTGCTTCAAGCCCCTTAAAGTGCCCTCTCCTCCCCGAACCTGCTCCTGTGACCACATGGACCCAAGGGCCCGGGCCCCTGGCAGGACGATCCATGTCTCGGACCCCCACCCCCACCCCCGCCAGATGCTTGAGCACTTTCGAAGCCTCAATGCAACCACATCGGGTACAGCAGCAGAGGAGATGGTCCTTCTCCCCGGACTGGGGGCAACTCACATGTCACCATTAGCAAGGGTCAAGGATACCACATGCATACACCCCCCTCTCACCCCAGTGCTGGCCGGACACACGTCACCCCGCTGTGACCACGCAGCAGGACAGGAATTCAGCCGCACAGACCACCTCCACGCGCTGCAGGGTCGGTTCAACAGCAGCACACGACGGCCTGATCCCACTTCGCCTAGCGCTGTTGGGTGCAGTTGACTCAAGTCTTAACACTTTTTTGGGGTCCCCACCAAAAATATAAAAACTAAAAAAAAAATTCTCTTTTGGAAAAACCTTTTCTGACACAGCATTATTCCCTGGTAGGAGCCTTGGTCACGACTGTATCTTAAAAATAAAAAAGCACAGCAAGAACAGAGGTAGGACTTAATATTGCCATCCAAGGGTTTCCCCGTGAGGGCCTGAATGAGCTAGGAACGTACGCTGTGGTCATGGAGGCTTCACGGTGCAAACGGAATATTTGGGAAGTGTGTGCATTTCTGTATATGCTCTTTTAAAAACAGGATTCTTCCTGAAAACACAGGGCTTGGGGATCCGAGTTTTTTTATCTACTGGCCGACGGCTTCTGGCTCTCCCGGGCCACCTGACTGGTATTACCAACCCCTTTCCTCCTTGTGCTGGGTTATTCTTGTTTTCTCTCCTCCTCTCTGGGGCAAGAATTGGGAGAGTTAGAATGTCAATCATTTAGGACACATCACGGCCAAGACCCACAGTGAGACGCAGGGAGGGACCGGTGAAAATACACATCCGAGTAAATACAGCAAGGGGCCGGTCAGCTTCTGCTCGTCCACGAGGGGCTTCTCAAGTGTTCCGAAGCAGATTTCCCTGATGGCTGAGAGGTCACGGCTGGTTTCCTTGGGGCTGCCTGGGGCTCACGCGAGAAGGAAGACTCGCTCAACTTGGCATCCCGGGAGTCGGTGAGGGTGGACGCGTCCGCCTCGCCGGACAGGTCCTCTGTTGAGAAGTTGAGACTTCCCAGCTTGGCCAGAGAGTGTGAGCGTTTCAGTGGGGACGAGACGGTGAGGCCCGCCAACCTGAGCCGGGTCTCGATCTCCTGCGTCCGCTGCTTCACCAGGCCTGGCTTGCCTCGGACGCTGTGGATGCTGTCACTGCTGGAGCTCCGCGTCAGGTTGGAGCTCATGGAGGAGGATGTGGGGGTGTAGCAGATGGTCTTCAGGAAATCTTTTGAGAAGTGACTGGTGTGATCCAGGCGGCAGAGGAAGGGGCTGGGGCTCTTGAGTGGGGCACCTTCGAACGGAGTGGGGATGGCCTCTGACTTCTCATCGCTCCCGGCGAGGCTGGGCAGAGCTGGGGGCCTCAGCAGAGGGACAGGAGCCAGATCAGGGTTCTCCTCGGGGATGCTGGCCTCCAGTCTGCTGGTGGGGCCGTCCCGGCAGGGAGACGCCGGGTCTGCGGGCGTGCCCTTCAGCCGCTCCAGCTCTTTGGTGTGCTTTCGGACCAAGCCCGCCTTCTGCAGCTGAATGATGGATTCCTGGTGCTGCATCAGGTAGCTGCTGGTTGTAGGCTTCTCGGCATCTTTGCTGAACAGAAGCCGCAGGTCCTTGGCCGGTTTCAGATCTCTCTTGGGTGGTGGTTCATCCTTCACTACGTCTATGCTTGGAGGGTTCTTATCACAGTGAGAATTCTTCAAAAGGAGGGACTTTGGCAGGACTTTTTGGGTTTCTCTGGAAGGTTCCAAAAGGCTAGCTGGTAGTTCTGGGGCAGCTGCGGCCCCGGAGCCACCGACGTCTGACCTCCTTGAGCCTGCTGGTGGTAGGAACGGGGGACTTTCGCTTGGGCCGGAGGCCAGTTTCTCTAAAGCTCGGGACCTGCTGGAAGCGTGGGCCACAGGGGAAGACGTGAGGTGGGGCAGGAAGGTTGGCTGGGTACAGATGGCAGGAGCTCCAGGGTTGTCGCCCTGCTCCCTGAAGGCCTCGGGAGCCCCGCTGGCTAGAGGGTACACACAGTCGGCACAGGATTTGTAGGACGGCTTCACCTTGTTAAGGATCCCGAATATAGCATCGTGCTGAAAGGGGACAAGAACATCGTGAGTATACAACAGTGAACCAGAGGCCACAGAATATGAGGAGGGCCTGGAGTGCTGGGCAGCAATCGGAGAGGCAGCGCCCCTCCCCCGCTTCAGTTAGTGCAGGAACGCAGGCCTCTTGGAACCCACGTGGCCAGGAACCGTGGTGGTTAGAGATGCCGAACTCAGCTTTCCAGAAGCTACGTGACTATGGTCACGGGCAAATCTCTGGCCACGTAGCGAGCATGGTCAGGGGCAGAGCCTGCTCAAACCCACCTGCACCATCTCACGTGGGTGCCTCTCCCTTCCTTTCCCTTTCAGAAAGAATCTGTGCTCGGGGAGTATGTAGCCTGAAAACTGGGCTCTCCTCTTCTGGCACGAACACAGCAAGGCTCCAAAGAACCACCAGGCAGCCACTGGCTGTGGGCTTCACAGTGAGGTGGTCGAAGGTAAAAACCAGCACAGACCCAAACGTGGGTGCCCACAGTCCCGGAATGAGGGAGCCAGGCTGAGGTGGGTTTTATTACCGATGGGGAGCATGTTTGCATTGTTTTCTGAGGAAAGCCATCTCCCTCCAGGCACCTCCGGCTCTTCTGATGGGCAGGGCAACTGCTCACAACTCCCTCACCGCCCACCGCCCATCGCCCACCGCCCATCGCCCACCGCCCATGCCCACCGCCGGACAGCAGAGCTGCCCCTCCACGCTGAGGCGGACCGTGATTTAACTGTTCGAGTCCCACACTGGCCTAAAACAAAGGCCTCTTGCCAAAGGGCTGCTGGCCCGTGTTTCTCCCCGCGCCCTGCCCATGGCTTCGACCATCAGGGCTCAGTTCCATCCTGTCTCACAGACGCAGGTCCCCCCAAATAAGAAGTCATGGGGGGTCCAACACTGGAGGGATCGTAAGGAAACCCAGCCAGGATTCCTGGAGGCTTCAGGGGAGCAGAGAGAGAGCGCGTGGTGGGGGAGCTGGGAGGCTGGATCTTTTGTAGAATCCTAACCTCGGCGGGATTCCTGGGGCCGGCTTCCAGGTCAACCGGTGAGACCTCAGCAGCCCCAAACTCTTGACCCAGAAGCTTTCCTGAAGCTCTGACTGAAGTTTTCTCCTAAAACCTTCAGAACCTCATGTTCTAAAAGACGGTGGGATGGCCCCCGCTGGGAGATTTCGACTACCTTTTAGAGCCCAAGGAGCAACAGGGTGGGAGCAAATTCACTCGTCCAACTCATATTTAGCGAAGCCCGTCATGAGTCAGGACTTGCACCAGGCACAGGGGCTGTGAACGAGACGTGGTCCTGCCCTCAGAGGGTCTAGCGTGAACCAGAAAACTGAGCAGTGTCGGGATGGAGAGCGGGGAGCTCAAAGTCTTCCGCAGAGCAAAGGCTTCCCTGAGGAGCCGAGGCTCAGCTGAGATGTCTGGGACGGGCAGGTGCTCAGCAGGCAGCGGGGAGAGGAGGCACGGTCGCCTTATAACACAGCCCCTCACCAAGCGGGCACGGCAGTTACCAAAGCAGAGCTGAGCAAGAGAATGCGGGCTTCGCCGTTTCTTGGTCCTACCCCCCGAGAACCTCACCAACTCAAGCCACTTCTGGCCAGGAACGGCGGCTGGCAACCATTCAGGGTGTGGAAAAGTGAGTGGGGCGGGAATCCACCAGGACTAGCCTTGTGCTGGTAACTGTTGAAGCTGGGGGGCAAGTTTTGTTTTATATTTTACATAAGAAGGCGATCAAGTTGGAAGCTCTGCCTGAGCCATGAATGAGGTGCATGGGGGAGGGGGAGAAGGCCCGCAGGGACGAGCGCCAGGCCCTGTACACCCGGAACTCCCAGACACCCTGCAGCCACCCTCCGGTAACAGCCGCTGCTCTCCGCGCCACTCCCCTGCCTACCTCAAAGTCCTCTGGACAGCTCCTCTTGCTGTTGTTGTTGTTAAGATTCTCCTGGTGGAGCAGGCTCTTCTCGAGCTGGGGTAGGGACTGCCCCCACCGCCCTGCTCCCGGGGCCTCCTCCCCTTCCATCTCCTCCACCTGCAGCGAGGGGCCGCTCCGGGCCTTAGGGCTCCTGAACTCCAGCTTCTTCTTCACTTCCTTCTCACAGAGTCCAGAAGCTTCCTGGGGATGTCTGGCTGACGTGTGTGCCTCTGCCGACTCGGCTGCTTCCTCCAACAGAGCATCCTTCTCCAGATCCTCCGGGTGGACCAAGCTGCCAGTTTCGTCGCTGGGGGAATGCAGGAGGGGGTCAGAGAGCCGTTGGAAGCAGCAGGGGAGAGTGGGTCCCCCTGGGGCGCCGCCGTCTGGGAAGCCAGGCTGGGCAGCATCGTCCAGGCAGGGCAGCCGGGCCTCTGGGGCTCCGTCCAGGGTCTCCGGCAAGAAGTCCCCAGACTCTGCAGGGCCATCGGCAGGGGGCTGCAGGCAGCTCTCGCTCTGCTGGCGCCACAACTTGTTGTGCCGTTGTTTGCTATGGGGAAGGAAGGGCAGAGGAAGGTCATGGGGGGGCGGTGCCCTGAGGGTCCCGGGAGGAGGGGCGGGGCTGAGCCAGCAAGAGGCAGCCCAGGGCTGACAGAACCTGGCCTAGGACCCTCAACCCCCAAGGCTCCCAGCAGAAGCCCTCAGTGACTTTGCCGTGCAACGACCATGTGGCAGACACGTGATGGCGGTCTAGACCTTGAGCACCATCATGGTCTTGATGTCCTGCCTCGTTCGGTGAACCTAGCCTGCCCACTGCCTGTCCTATCTCTGCAGCCCTCCACTGCAAGAGAATAATCATCTTCCCCTCCTTATCTGGCAAGGAGACGGTGGGGACCGAAGCAGAGAGCACATACAGATTTACCGGTAACTACATAATGCACACCAGGTTGGGACACTTGGAGAAAACTGCAAGTTTTCTTTTTTTTTAGATCAGAAACATAACAGGTCACTTTTAAAAACAGGTCTTATGATACGGTGGTAGTATGAGTATAACACATTTTTAATGTAAGGGTCAAAAAAAAGAAAGGGAAAGAAAACTGTAATGTGAAATCATGTACATAAGGCACCTCCATGACCCTTGGGGCACGGGGACCAACTCCTGCAGGGGTGCGAACTACGGGGAGGAGGAGCTGGGAAAGGACAGTGTGGATTAAGGGCCCGCTGTTGTTTTGCAACACATGGGAGCACTACGACCTTTTGAGACTGTGCCGTGTGCCCGTTCCAGCAAAGGCCCAGAGGGCCCCCAGACGGGGCTGCACATCAGGTCAGCGCCTTGTGGCTGTGACCCTGGCCTGAAGATCCCTGGTGAGGCTGTGGAGGCGGCAAACCCACGATGGCAGCAAATGTCTGAAAGGCTAAGGGAAAGGAGGGCAGGATGTCCCCACCTCCTCCCCGCCCTCCTCCTCTTCCCCTGGTCGGGGGTGGGAGGGGGGCCTGCCTGGGGATCTGTCCACCCGCTCCCTGGGTGACAGGAAAGGGACTCTAGAGATGTCCAAAGCGGTTCTCAGGCTCGGTTTCACTCTGCAGGGCACCCCTGTTTATTCACACTCGGACAAGAAACCCATGGACTGAGCCTGCGGCCTCCTCATAATACCAGTGAGGAATCACCCAGGGAGAAAGGGAGTCCCAGCTTCCAGCGGGGATCCCCCTCCCCAGCAGGCCTGGGTGTGCCCTCTCCCTTGTGCTGCCCGCCAGCTCTAGCATCTGCTCCTCACTCCCCCGTATGCCCGGGATAACCTGCCCTTGGCAGACCTTTCCTGGCTGGGGGTCGGAGATCTGCAAAGCTCCATCGTAGTCACCACAAGTGGCTCCGGCACAGCCCCTGCACAGCCCACAGGCAAATCTCACGGCAGCCCTCCGGGTGGGCTTAGACTGCAGACTCAGAGGGGAAACCAGGGCTGGGGGAGCCGGGGGAGCCGGGGGAGCTCGCCCGATGCGGCCGGCTCCTCGGTGCTGGAAGCCAGTCCGCCCCGCCGTCCCGGGACCTGCCCTGTGCTGGCCAGGCCTAGCCTGGGGCTCAACAGGCACAAAGCAGATGCTCAGCAAACAGGCAGAGCCCGTGCCTGCACCACCCATGATGTCATGCCTTGGATGGGAAGCCCCACATCGTTCCCTCCAGCAGCAAAATTGCTTTCTGTGCATGCCAACAAAATCAAACAGATCCCTCCTGGAAATCACGACTCAAACGCCAAACAATAGTTGTTTTCTCAGCCCGACTCCCCCCACCCCCGCCCCCACACACCAGGACGTGAGCCGCAGAAGCCAGTGCCAGGCCGGATGGGAGCCCACTAGGTTCTGCCGACCTGTCCCCGCAGACGCTCACCTACCTTGCGTCCAAGATGCCCTCATACTCAGACAGCTGCCTCATGAAGCCCGCATTGGGCCGTGTGATGCTGCGCTTCTGCTTCACGTAGTTGTATGCTTTTTCCAGAGGCCAGCCAAATTCCTTCATCGCATAGGCTATGACCGTGGAAGCCGATCGGCTGACACCCATTTTGCAATGTACCAGGCACTTGGAACGGTTCCTCCTGCAGAGGCGGGGAGAGGGTCCCAAAACGTCCATGATTTCATTCTCCCGTGTTTTACCCAATGCGGGGGCTTTTTTCCTTTAAACCCTGAAGTTATCTCGGTGCCCAGACCCAGCCCCCCCCCCATATTGAAGCACTAGATGGCCACACACCCTCAAAAGGAAATAACTTCACTGCAAAATCAATTAGCACACAATGGGAAATTGAGATAAATCCGTCCCTGTCTTGCCAAGTCGCTCCCACATCAGGCTGCCGTCAGGGACAAAATGGGATCGGTGGGATGGGCCAGACCAGAAACTCTTGCAGGAAGCAAAGGGGCAGGCAGCACAAGTGGCATCTGTAAAAGCTACCCAGTTGCCCCAACAGATGGAGATGGGAAATGGGAGGCCACAGAGAAAACAGGGCCAGCAAGTGAAGGCCATGAGGGCCTCAGGAGGCCAAGATGCTTGCCAGACAAGGAGGGGTGAGGAGCCAGATCGAGGACGGCAGCACCCTGGACTGGGGCAAGGGGAAGAAGGCAGGTGGGTTGGTCGTTTGTAAGGAGGGTTCTGGCCCGGGCAGGGCTGACCGCACAGAACTGGCAAGGCCGTGTTTCTAGAGAACTCAGTGGCTTGAGAATGGGAGGGTACGCGACGCTGGAAGGCGCTGCACCGGGAAGCTTTATTTGCATAGGAGCTAGACCCACCAGCCTGCCTGTTTACACTGGAAGCAGCTGGCCCGTCAGGTGGGTCTGGGCCCCTTTCCTAGACCCCAGGCTTCAATCCCCCCCCCCATCTGTCAGTGCACTTTGTTTTGTTTTTTTTTTTTGACTCCTCATCTGGAATCTCTCCTCTAGGAACCTGGGAGGGACCTGTTACGGAGCTTTGACCTTAAGGAGTTACGAAGCAGAAAACGGGGTTTCTCTTGATAGCATCTCTCTATCCCAGACTTCAGTAAGGCAGAGTTACTCCACAGGAGAATAGGGGAGGACAAAAGACGGGGGGTGCCAGTAACAGGCTCAGGGCAACGGCCACCTCCCCCGGTCTGCCGCCTTCTATGAACAGGAAAACTGCACCAACTCAGGTGCAGAAGGAGGACCATCCCTCCAGGCCTCTGTCTGAGCAGCCTTCTCTGGGGAAGCAGCCCCAAAGGTGCTCACAGTCCACATACAACCTGGCCCACCCTCCTCCCTCCTTTGGCTCAGCTGATGAGGGGCCAGAAGGCTACCAGAGGACAGAGCAGAAGCTGACCCCCCCCCCCACAATGGGATGCACGTGACACTCCTTGCGCATTCCTGGCTGCCCTCGAGGAAAAACAAATAGTTAACTTGTGGAGATCACAATCCTGCAAGACCCGAGTCTCCCTCAGTTTATAAATGTCCTAGTGATTTACAAGGAAGAGGCTTTCTTATCAATAGAGTAACTTCCGATGACCCATAACTCAGTTCCTGAAGCCCTAACATCATTTTCCCCTCCATAAAATTGAGGGCGGCTGAGGCAGAGGGAAATGTAAACAAAGTTAAATTTCTTCTAAACCTAAAGCTCATTGATAGGGACCTGTGATAGGGAGAGTGTGACATTCCTCCAGGAAGCTCCCAACTATTTTACTGTTGATGCCTTACTAACCCTTACCTTGACAATGGCAAGACCTCCGGGATCTCTAGTATATGGAAGTTCTGAAACCTCCCTTTTCCTAACCCCCCCCAACCCCATACTATATAATCAGCCCCCCTTACAACCCCACTGCAGCAGCTCTTTCTGCCCAGGGGGCCTGTCCCCATGCTTTAATAAACCACCATTTTGCACCAAAGATGTCTCAAGAATTTTTTCTTGGTCGTCGGTTCCGGGCTCCACCCCACTGAACTTCACTTATATTCTAAAACTTCATCGCAGCGACACCCCTCCCCGACAGAGCGCCCTAGAACGTCTACTGGATATCAGATCCTTGCCTGGAAGCAGTGCTGATGACAAAAGGGGGGTCTGAAGTCAATCGATGATGGGGGAAACGAAGGCTCACGGGGGCCCCAACCTTGAGAAGATCGACGACTCTGTCTTTCCGGTGCTAGCGGTCCCTGTGGTCTAACCAGAGGCCCACCAGACATCAAAGGCTCCACAAACCAGAAATGTCTGTTTCTGGGACTGCCATCAGTTTCCGTCCACCTAGCATCTGCCACTTGCTTCCTCAGACCAGCCTCTTTGGCTTCTCCACCCACTTACTTTGCCTTGTTTATGAAATGGTACGCTTCATTCCAGTGGGCAAGGAGGTCTGTTGTCTCTTCGTCATAAACTCGGATGTTATGATATGCAAATAAGCCAGGAAAAAAATTATCAATTTCTCTGGTGACATTTAAAATGTAGTCCACACTGTAATGAGAAAAAAAGAACAAATTTGGAGAATCAGGAGGAACTACAAAAAAACAAAGTAACAGAAAACCGAGCAAAGAGAAAATTAAATACACACTTGTAAAGCATTCATGTTTATGGTCGGACTTTTGTTTTTCCTTAAATAATAATTTATTTTTTCAACTGCCCTCTATGCGATGAGAATGTATTATAATCAAGAACAAATTTCTTTACAAAAAAAAAAAACTTACAAAAAGAAAGTTCAAGGCATTGCAAAGCAATGTGAATTCTGGAAAGCAGACATACGTATTACTTAAATACATTTTCAGACATTCTCAAAATTTCAAACTTCATAACTGTTAGGAATATATAGAGGCTTTAAAAAAAACAAAGTCTTCACTTTTAAATAGCTAAAAGAGAACATATCCATCCATTATTTATGTCCTTGAGAATTGCCTTAAATCCTTCCGAAATAAGGCAGACTACAAATAAGTAAGTAAACAGTGAGAAGGGTCTTGAAATGCAGGTTCTCTAAACTTGATACTTACATTCCCGGAAGACCAAAATAATTTCAGGAGTTAGAAAACACCTCAGATCAGGTTTGTAAGAGAATACTTACAAATGCTTTACAAAATACCTTTAAAAATCATTTATTTATTCCCAGCCTGAGAAGGCACTGATGGTATCACTCTACATTTTAAGAAAACTTTCTGTTGGGAAAGAACACATCTTAACCAGTAGTTCTAAAGATATACTTTAAGATTTGTTTAGTCTTGATTTTTAAATGCAGTAATTCAAGAATGCCATCATGTCAGACTCAGAGAATGGTGATTTTTGTGGCTGTGTTGTTTTTTAAAAAAAAATGTCCAGACATCTGTTCTTGAAGGTCTAGATTTAAACTTTTAAAAAAAATTCCTGCTGCTGGGCATTTCTGACTGAGATGGGCATATGTTTGTGACCAACACTGAGCATTCAGCTGCCAGATTTCCACGAGGCCCCAAAGCAGAATGTCCAGATGCACCAGGAGCGGTCCTGGGACCAGAGCTGCTGACTGGGCCGACAGGTGTATGTGGGTCCACACTAGGACGGCCTGCCCCTGTGTTGGGGAGCAGTGAGGCCCGGGAGGGGTCTCGTGGCCCTACCAGCATCCAGGCTGCCCTCTGCCACTAGAGTGTGACTGCGAATCATTCTTGGTGACACACAATCACACAAAAACCCTGCTGAGATCTAAAACTCATGAAATATTCAGGAGGTGGCATTCTGAAGCACATATTTAGCTATGCACATCAGCCTAGCCCTTGGCGATGGCAGACAGGGTGCAGGCAGCTAAAAGGGCTCAGCCTCAGGGGTTTCTAAGCTGCCTGGAAGGACAAAGGGAGACGAGGGGAGCAGACTCACCCTGAGCCCTGCAGTTCCTCCAGATTGGATGCATTCCATTCAGAGCCCTGGGGGACAGATCACACAAACCCCTGTGAGTGTCACATGTCAGCCTCAGAGCTGCGTAGGGGATGTACGGGGTGGGCTAGCCCTGGATGGGGGAGTCACAGGCCCTTGGCCTTAAACGATGGATGTCACTGAAAGAGGCCACTAGCAAAGCAGGTTGCCGAGGCATTCCGGGTGTGTCAGCCTGCATGAAGGCCCTGGCTACCCCCTGGCCTTCCTGTAACCCCTCTCACCAAGTCCCTTCCTCAGGCTCCAGTAGGGTCCCATCACCAGAGGCAGTGACCTGCGGCTTCCTGCTCAGGGGAGGGGCACTTCACACACCACTACTTTAAAGTAGGAGTCTGTGTACCTTTCTGGGGAGTATTTTTAAAAAGTTCCCACCCTCTGACCCAGGGTTTCCACATACAAACAGCTGCCCTGAGGAAAAACACAGGGAATTTGCACATAGATTTATGTACGAAGATATTTGTGGCTATTTGTGACAACAAACAATGCGAACGATGTAGAGGTCCAACAAGAAGAAATCAGTAAAATAAATGATGATGAAGCCACATGATGGGGCAATTAAAAATAAATTGTATTTTGGTGGCTATTTAACAACACAGGAAAATGGCCCATGATGAAAACAATTTAAAAAAAGAAAACAGGATATAAAACTATATAAACAGTATGATTCTTTCCTTTTTATTTTTTTTAAAGAAGCTGTATAGACAGACATAAAAAGAAAAAACCCAGAAGATGAGAAAATAAATACACTGGAAGGTTAACGGTGACTACATCTAGATTTGCGAAACTGAGGATGCTTTTTTACTTTCTTCTTTGGAGTTACTAGTGTTTCTGAACCTTCCATGTTTTAATTTAATGCCTTTAAAAGTATATTACAAAATGAACCCTCCATTTCTGACTTCCCAGAAACACAGAAGGGGGAAAAAAGCAAAGAAAAAGCTATCAGTTCACTCTTAGGCAACACAAATGACACAGAGTTGTGAAGAGCGAAAGATCCCCCTGCAAGTCTCCCTAGAAACTTTCTTTCCCAGGAGGGCAGACCCCTCTGGATGGGGTCCCCCCCCCCCCCGGGGGACCCAGTGGAGCTGGCAACATGTAAGTGCTAGCAGGATTTTCATGCTGGAAGGGAGAGGCTCAAATATAAAAATTCCTTTAATATCTCTCATGGAAAAAGTGACATAAAGCACCAAACCACACCGAAAAACATAACAAAAGCTCACTACATCTGTGAGCGCCCTCTTGTGATCACGACCTAGTGGAGAGATGGCCTGCCTTCTGCTGTTTCCACCAGGAAAAACCAACTTTCCGGGGAGATTAGAGCCCAGGGCTGCCTGACAGCTTTCCAGACAGGAAGGCTTCAAATTCACAAATTCGGATACGTTTGAATATAAACGTTAAATATATATATATATATATATATATATGCACACACACACGAACTTATATATACATGCATTAAATACACATATATTGGATATATATATTTAACATGCTAAGTATATTGTCACAACATGCATTTGGAGAACCATTGATTGATTCTTGTGGGCAGAAAACAAAACTGTTCCTGTCTTCAGCAGCAAATACACTTCCACCGCCTTCCCAGGAAGTGATTTGTGCTGTAACAATGGTTGCCCTTATTAATGCCTACAGAAACTGCACTAGGTGCTTTAAGAACGTCTTCTACTTAATCCTCATAATCACCCCACATGGTACAGAACGAGGGAGAAAAGGCATAGAGGCTCGCCCGCAGTCACACAGCTGCTCCGGCTGGGAGGCGGGAACCTGGCCCTGGTGGTCTGACTTTCATCACACGGTACTGCTTCTCTAATTTTAGTAACCCGCTCTCCTCTATAGTCTCTCTGAGGGACCCTGAGAACTTGCCGGTTGCCTTCTATGGAGATTTACAGCATTAAGAGCATGTGAGCAAGACACGAAGGTGGGGAGAAGTGCACAACCAGCCCCCGATGGTGCTCCCCGGGCCTGTCCCTTCGGTGGGCCCGGGCGCATGGCACAGAGTAGCTGTCCAAAGAGAGGGGGAGAAGCTGGGTTTCAGGGGTTCGGTCTGTTTTGTCTACTGTTTGTCACGTCTCGGTGATGCCCAGGTGTAATTCTGGGGATTGGCGAGCATGTGCCGTTTAGTAACTGGGGGCTCTGAGCCCACAAACTGTGTGGAGGAACTGGATGGGGCCTCTGTGTGAGTGACTGAAGTCCAAGGGTGGACACATTCTGAAAACTGCAGCCAGTGCAGCTCAGCTCGGGCCCCATCGCAGACATCTGGCTGAGGGCAACCTGGCAGGCCAGAGCAAGGGGGCTGAAGACTGGGGTCCCCAGAACAGCCAGGGATGGGGCTTCCAGCGACGCCAGTTCTCTCCCCCTCTCTGACTCTGTGGCAAGCTCCTATCAAAGTCTGTAGACCAATGTTCCCCAAACCAGACCCTGTCGTGGGCTGTGCTTCTTACGAGATAAAGGTGGTCGAAGATAAGAGAAGGCTTGTCCATCTGTCCCAAGATAAGAAGCATCTCGTTGTCTATGAATTCCTTGAATTCTCTCAAGTTACAGTTCATCTGCGTCTCTAATTCATTACGGATCTGTGAAGTGGGGAACAGCACGAAAAGTGATTCATTACAAAACAAAACAAGGGCTGTCCACCTCCAAAGAAGTCAGGTCACCACCTAAACTGCGGTTGTTTTCAAAAAAGGTGTTTGATTGTTTTGATGTGTGTGTGTTTTTTTTTTTTTTACCCCCGAGTCAGCACATACACACCCTGAGACACACACAGCACACATGCAGGCTCCCAGCCTCACAGTCAGTCTGACTGGGAAAAGCTTATTTTATATAAAGAAGCTGATTCGCATGGGATCTCCTCTACTGAGTTTAAGGCACTTCTTTTTTTACAATTAAATATCAAATACATCACAGTGTGAACAAAGTCAGTTTCATCTTGCTTTGGAAGGCATCAGTGTTTGTTTGTTTGTTTTGGTGTGCACAGCGAGGTGTATTGAGCAATAGGACAAAGCCCCCAAAGAGGGAGGGGACCCAAGAGGGTTGCCCCACAACATGACTTTTATGTGTGTTAATTAATAAAAACGGTGGTATTTGGCCTTCTTCAGTGGCCTTTTCAACCCCTGAGATCTACTTAGTTTAAGCTATTATTGTAATTCATTGCAGTGTTTAAACAAAAAGCCACTGAAACAAGAAAAAAGTCATACAGGAAAAAAAAAAATCAAAGGCATAGAGAAGGCAGTCCAGGGTTGGTAACTTGCTAGTGAGAATCCTGAAATAAGCAGTAAGAGTTTGCTGTATCGGGCGCCTGGGTGGCTCAGTGGGTTAAAGCCTCTGCTTTCGGCTCAGGTCATGATCTCAGGGTCCTGGGATCGAGGCCTGCTTCGGGCTCTCTGCTCAGCAGGGAGCCTGCTTCCTCCTCTCCCTCTGCCTGCCTCTCTGCCTACTTGTGATCTCTTTCTCTGTCAAATAAATAAATCTTTAAAAAAAATCTATTAAAAAAAAAAAGAGTTTGCTGTATCTCAACAAAACACGGGGCAGAGGAGAGGGTGCTAACAGACCGATGTGTCTTGGGACAGGGTGCGGGCCTCGTGAAATTATCACCAAAGGTCTTAGAGGTTCCAAGAGATCAGGAAATATGCTCAAGGCCCCACAGCTGGTATGGAGCATAGCAGGATCCTCATTAGAGTGGTATGCTAAGGCCCATAGGGGGACAAAGCCTCTGAGAGTTGGTGAGCTGACCGGTAAGGCAGGCTCCGGGGCAGGCCCGCCTCCGCTGCGCTTGGAGCCAGAGGACACATGAACACCTTGTGACCCCTGGCCTGCTGGGGGCGAGCTCTCTTACTTCTTTTGAGGTCACATTTTCTAGATCGCGGCTCATCATGATGCTCCGAAGCTTGGCTCTGATGACACGCTCTGTCCTTTCCCCTTCAGTCGGCCTGGGGAGAAGGGTGTTCCGTGAGATGAACAAGGACAGGGAGCCTGAGGTCCACATTTACAGACACACCAGACGCTCTTGGGTAAAGAGACCATGGCCTGGGCTCAGAGAGCTACGTTCCTGGTGCACATGGTTTTGGGAGGAGGGGAAAAGGACAGAGAAGTCTGGGCCTGCGTTTGGAAGTCCCGTGGGCGTGGTGAGCGGACAGAGAGCAATGGCTGGAAAGCACGGTCCTCGCTTAGGTCGGCAGAGGCGCTGGAAGCCCCCGAGGGACGTCTGCCCACCACCTGGACCCTTCAGTGTCTGGTGGAACACGTCTGGGCATGACAGTGCCACTGTCTGGCTCCCCTCCTCTCCTTCCACGGAGGATCTATGTGTTTCCCTGTAACGTCTACCCATGAGCTCTACTTCCACATGGGCCGTGATAATTCTTCTACAGCGCACCTCCTTCTATATTCAAAAGCAACTGTCATTCTCCCCAATGCTCTCACCACTTGGGGCCTCACAGAATGTGGCCTCTGGTCCTTTCCTCATTCAGGCTGACCTCCGTCCGTGGCCCTCCTAACGCAGTCCCAGAGGGACACGACTCGGGGTGGAAGGGCCTAACCAAGACAGAAGAGGGGGAGCCATTTCCTTCTTCTGGACCCAGACTCTCACTGAGTGCAGCCTCAGGCCACGTGAGTTCGGCGGGGGGGGGGCCATGTGACAGGGCCCCCGATTTACTGCTGTGGCCGCTAAGGCAGGCTGCCCCCAGCCAGTGCTGGTGCGCTCATGCTCTGGGATCCTCAGAACAGAGGGAAAGGCCAAGCCACAGAACATGGCCCAAGAGCCGGGGAAGCACACGGGCTGCACTTCCCTTTGAGAAGCTGATGGGAGTTACAGAGCTGTTCCCCAGAAACGCATTCATACCCAAATCCACCTCTAATTTCAGACATGGGGTGGTGGTCATGTCTAAAGGTCAGAGCCTTCCCGAGGCCACAGACTACCCGTGGGTGGCAGGTGAGGAACCCTGGCTTGGAATGCTGCTCCTGGGAGAGGTGGCCCCTTATCCCAGGACAGCCAAGGAGGAGTGACCTTGTGCAGACTTAGGGTCAGCCCCAGCGTGGGAGAGGCCGCGCCGCACTTACTTGTCCACGAACAGGGTTGGGGAGTCAGGCCGTGTGGATTCTAGGTCCTGCATGGCGTTCCACTCGTTGATGCAGCTCTGGTCCGAGCTGATGCAGCTCTCGTAGTAGGTGGCCCAGATGAGCGCCACGCCGCCAGGGAAGTAGTTGTGCCTCCGTGCCACTTCGCAGGCCTTGTGAAGGACCTGCAGGGCAGACCTGGGGTGAGGAGGGAAAACAGGGTCAGGCCTGGGGAGGTACTAGGAGGGCTAGGCTTTTCCCTCCACATGGCAGTTTGAGAACAGGGTGGGGTGGTCCCCCAGACTCAGTATGTGTGTCACCATATGTAAAAGGTTAGGTGGGGGACGCAAGGCAGTCCAAAACCTCCAGGCTGCCAGGTACTGGAGCTCGTTTCCATGACACATGCTGCAAACCCAAGACATGAGACATCTTTCACCATGCCCAGCAAGGAAACAGTGCAAACCCTGTAACTCTCCCCCCTGCGCTGGCCCAGGGACCATCTCCCACTCCGCCAATTAACGCCCAATAATTGAGATTACTTCCGAGGTGGTGGAAACCACCATGAAGCCCAGTGGAACGAAAGAGTTGTTCATGTGCAGCACATTTTTCTGCGTTCTGAGAAACTTGCTTTTTAACCTTTGTCCATCACTGCTATAACACCTCTGATGCTTAGGTCTCTTAGGGAAATAAGTGCCAGAAACTCACACGAATGCAGGGATGAAATGAAGAAGAGGTTCAGGAAGGTAGAGGGGGGTGGGGGGGCAGAAGGACCATGGAAAATATATGCTAACACGGCTTAGTCATCTTTTTTTTTAAAGATTTTATTTATTTATTTACTTGACAGAAACACAGCGAGAGAGGGAACATAAGCAGGGGGAGTGAGAGAGGGAGAAGCAGGCTTCCCGCAGAGCAGGGAGCCCGATGCTGGGCTTGATCCTGAGAGTCCAGGAACATGACCTGAGCCGAAGGCACCTGCTACCCAGGTGCCCCTCAATTTCTTCCCCCAAAAAACAGAAACAAAAATTTAGGCTGAAACTTTCTCAGTGAAGGAGGTGAACCAGGTACTAATGAGGGTGGGAGTGGGAGCCCTGGAGGGAGTGAGAGTCCTCAGGGCAGGGCTTGGCCTGCAGTCCACTGTGCACCCCACTCAGGAATGTCTGTCCTATCTCTAGGCTGCTTCAGGGAATAGGCCTGAGCTGCATAGTTACTAAACTTAGTTTTGCTCCTGAAGTTTTGGAAAAACAGGCAGGCCTGTTTTTTACTTGCCTGAAGAGAAAGATGTAGGAAATGATCCAGGGACACACAAGAAACATCTGGGACATCACGGGAATTATGATTTTGTGATTTTCCCCAGAAGGAGCCTGAATTGAGGGCAATGTAGAGCAACGGACGAGGTAAAAATGAGGAATGATACTGACTAGTGACTGGCCCATCGGAGAATCTGGCCTAACTCTTGGCCCCGGAGAACTAAGTCTTGACTGTGAAACACTGGGCAGAACCCCCTCGTCAGCCGCCAGCAGCTCCCCTGAGCCTCTCCCACATGGCTGGAGAGAGACGGTGCTGAGTTCACCGCAGGGCTGGCTTGTGCGGCCCTCCAAGGATGATGGAGGCTTTCAGGTGTGTGTGCCGGGTGTGGAGAAGCCCCTGACCTGACCTGTTTCACCCAGTGCAGCCTCCGCCCACGGCTACCTCATCCCCCAAGCAGAGTGTGCAGGAGGCCGGCCCCCCGCCCCCCGCCGGCCCTGCTCCCCGCATCCTGCAGCAGCGAGCCCTGTGAGAGCATGCTCCTTGTGCTCCTCCGTCCAACACGTAACTGTGCACAGCTTACGGCCTCCCCTCCGCAGACTGTAAACCCCACGAAGACAGCAATTACGTCCGTCGTATGCCGTCCCGGATGCCCAGTGCCTGGCAGGGCGCTGTTCCCTTCAGGGCACAAACCGAGCCTGTGCCAGGAATAAGGAATACGCGAATTTACGCTGGGATGGCGTTTAGACAGCAGGAACTGCAGATACGCAAGAATAACGCACCTTGGACAACAAAAAAACCATCCAGTGAAAAGCTGGCTGAGGGACCTGAACCGACTTTTCTCCAAAAAAAGATGTACCAACAGTCAATAAACACACCAAGAGATATGCTCGGTATTCATCAGGTGGGAAAATAACAAATCAACACCATTAGCGAGATGTCACTCATGCCCACTAAGAGGGCGAAGACGAACACTCGCTCACTGCCGGTGCTGGCGAGGACGCGGAGAAACGGAACGCTTACGGCCGGGAGGACAGGGAGATGGGGCGAGAAGTCTGGCTGGCGGACGGCAGTTTTGGTTCCCCAGAGAGTGACATACAGAGTTAACCGCAGGCTCTAGAAATTCCACATCCAGGCACATCCTCAAAAGAACTGAAACGGGGGCTCTGACGGACACTTCGCCCGCATTCCCAGCGGCTCCAAGCACAGCAGCCAACAGGTGGGAATGACGCCAACGTCCGCTGACAGCTGATGGGGCCACACAAAACATGGCCTATAACCACACCCCGAGTGACCGTCGGCCTCAGGAAGCGTTCTGACTGTGCCACAAGATGGACAAACCCCGAAAATGTCACGACAGGTGACAGAAGCCAGCTATAATAAAGGGGCAAACTGGGGACGATGCCCCCTACTGGAGGGACCTGGAGTAGGCAAACTCGTAGAGACAATGCAGAGCACAGCTTAACCAGGGTCTGGGCGGGGGAGAGGGAGTTCATGTTTAATAGCACGACGAAAGTTCTAGAAACAGAGAGTCATGTTTGCACATCATGGATGTATACTGAACTGCACTTAAAAAATGGTTAACGTGGGGCGCCTGGGTGGCTCAGTTGGTTAAGCAACTGCCTTTGGCTCAGGTCATGATCCCAGAGTCCCAGGATCGAATCCCACATCGGGCTCCCTGCTCGGCGGGAAGCCTGCTTCTCCCTCTCTCACTCCCCCTGCTTGTATTCCCTCTCTAGCTGTGTTTCTCTCTGTCAAATAAATAAATAAAATCTTAAAAAAAAAAAATGGTTAACGTGGTACACTTCACATTACCTGCATTTTGCCACACACACAAAAACAAATGCACCTAAATGAGCTTTAAAGTCGAAGGGGGTTTTCCTACTCATTTTGGCAGCTACAACAATATTGCTAAGGTGGTGAAAAGCCCCTAAAAGCACACTTACCACATGGCCTGGACAGATACGGGCTTGAAGACATGCATCCGGCCCGCTGTGCTGACGCTGAATCCCCTGCGGGTGGAAAACAAACAAGTGTGGGGAGAAATCAGACCTTGCAGCCACAGCACCATGAGATGACCCTGCGGACACCCTCAGGCTTTCAGAGCAGGGAATACCGGCCTCTGCGAACAAGGGCAGGAGCAGGAAAAAGGGGGGGGGGAGTGTTCTCTAATCGGGAAGACTTACTTTTAACCCAGATATACAACCAGTGAGGTCTATAAAACACACAAGCCCGGCAAAGCCACCACCACCAGCTGACGCTATCTCGTTCCGTTCCTGCCACTGTCCCCACCCTCTCAATACCCCACCTGCTGTTTTTGAAATAGATTCACGGATGGCAAAATCTGATGAAGGAAAAGAAACAGAACCATAACCCTACCTCTGCAATACAACACAAAACAAAAATCACATTTTAACTTTTCTTCCCCGACTCTATCTATGTGGCAACATAACTTTGAGTGTTGGCATCTCAGTGGAGGGACAACTTGGATTTAGTTCCTTCCTCCCCCACGGCCGAACCCACTTATTTCCCCTGGAAGCACAAGCATGTGGAACCCGATGGCTCCTCATCTCTTGTCCACCTGCACAGGCCACGTGGAAGGGTTCCTCCTCTGCAGAGGCTCCTGCCCGCTGCTCGTCTCTCCCTGCACCCCACAGCTGGGAGCTCCCACCACGTCCTAACCGTGAACTGCCAGTGACCAGCTCTGCGTGGAGGGCACTACTGAGTTTAACACATCAAGGTGAATGAATGTCAGCTGTCTGCCACTCCGGAACTTCACAGAGCAGCACAGCCCTGTAAATACACTTCCACTGACTCTGCACGACCCAAACTCCCTTAGATAATGTCCCAAATATCCCCGCCGTTATGCGGCACACAGGAGGGCATGTTGCTTCTCCTGCTGTGATCAGCACGTCATACAGGCAACTCTGCTCCCCCTGATTACCCAAGGATGCCCAAATCAACTCAGGTTTCAAAGCCTACAGTGGAAGAATCTTTTACTATTTTTAAGGATTTTATTTGGGAGAGAAAGCACAGGGGCAGGGAGGGTGGAGATGGCAGCTCCCCCTGAGTAGGGAGCCTCACACGGGGCTCAATCACAGGGCCAACCATCAGGACCTGAGCCAAACGCAGATGCTTAACCGACTGAGCCACCCAGGTGCCCCCAGAAGAATCTTTAAAGAGATCTCCTTACCCGTCTCCATCCAGGTGGATTTTCGTGTCGCTCCACAGCCGGAGAACCATCCCGATGGTGCAGCTTTTACTGCTCAGGAGGAAAGAGAAGATGCTCAGAGTCAGGGTCTGCCCACTCGCGCACCCTCTCCTCGGCCCAGCTCACAGAAGGGAACTACCACCTGACCCCGGCTTGGCTGCTGGGTGTGAGTCTGGGAGAAGCTCTCAGGCTATCTTCGTAGGAACTACTCGCCACTGAATTCGAGAATACATGAGCCTGGACGGTCCCGCCAGAGGGGGTCCCCAGTAACCTCTACTTGGAGACAGTCACAGGGGGCTGTGACCCCACTGAAGTGCAGAGGGAGCTCTGGAAATGCCAGGTCTCGGCTGTGGCTCTCAGGGGGCAGGGAATGAGCGGCTGACCACACGCCCACACTGCAGCAGGAGCGAAGCCATCGATGGCTGGCGCACTCCTGGCACGGGGCCATGCACACTCCAGGGGACACAGGCGGGCGGTGGCGGCCACCCGGGCCTCTCGTTCTCAGGTGGCGGGGGCGCGGAGAGTGCCAATACCACGGCTGGCGTTCACTTCTGGGCCTGTTTCTGCTGTTTCTGGACCTTTTGTACGGCTGCAGTTTCAAAACTGGCTTCATCTGTTTTTGGTTTGCTCACCCTATCAGTGAAATGGTACTTAGTGACTGTGGAGACAGGCGCCACTGAGGAACACAGAGGGACAGAAAGGACTGTCAGAGGGTTACTCAGATGTGATGAAAATTCTTTAGGCATTTAAGAGTCTGCTCATGAGAGACCACGGTAACATCCGAGGCCAGCTCTGACAGCCTCCAGGATCCTGAACGTCCACCTCTACTACCTCTTGGCAATGGCCCAGGGAGTAAGGTGACGCCTATGACTGCAGACAGGGAGTTCTGAGCTCACAGACCCCTCTTCCTCTGGAGCGCTGCTGAGCAAGCGGACTCCTCCACCCTCTGCTTCTGTCTGTGGGGAAGACAGCTGCAAGCCCGTCAGGTCAAATCAGACTAAGTCTTTTGCGTTACACAAATACCCTGGCCCCCGCCTCTGCACTCCTACCCATTCTTGATGGGCTAATCCTACTTTTGTAGTGCTGCAAAATACAATATATGCGGAGACGCGCAGAGGTCCACAGCTCCTTGGCTGCCTGGGAGGGCGAGCGGGGGGCCCCCTTCATAGCCCAAAACCAACATGCTAAGAGAGCCCATGTCAGAGGGTATCTGGGAACACGTGGCCAGG
The DNA here is from genome assembly GCA_004023965.1 of Spilogale gracilis. Lineage (NCBI taxonomy): Eukaryota > Metazoa > Chordata > Mammalia > Carnivora > Mephitidae > Spilogale > Spilogale gracilis. Next base: position 39,564 of record PITA01015312.1, read on the forward strand.
CCTGGAAGACTCAGCCCCTTTCAGCCCTAAGGACCCACACCAGGAACTGATGAGGAGAGAAGACGGAGCTACAAGGACTGGACTGGACCGGGGGGCCCCAAGGCCCAGGCCCAGGGCAGGAGGGGGCCTTCCAGGGCAAGCTGAGATGAAACCATCCAGAGGAAACAGGTAGCATCTAAACTCACCTCCCCTACCTGCAGAGATGGGGAAGAGCCTAGAGAGAACACTGCATGCATGGCGCTAAGTCCATGGCGGATTTCTACTCAGGGTCTCAACCTGCAGTCGAGAGCACACGCAGGGACCATGAGGTGATTGTAAAAAGTGTGCAAATTCCCTAATGTCCCCTCATCTGTTGTTCCATGAGTTTCCAGTAGTCCTGGAGTGACCGACAGGAAAATGTCTCTAGGGAGGGAGGGCCTGCGTGCTGACACACTGCGGGAGCAAGGGTACCCGGTCGGGGACGTGGGGCCTTCTAGGGGAGGAAGGACCCCGAAGGCTGAAGTGGGTAGGGGCAGCTGAGGGAAGAGAGTTTCAGGAGTAACTGAAAGAGCAGGAGCAGAGGAGCCCACAGGGCTGGCGTGGGGACTCGAGGGCCATGTGGGAGCCAGGCCTGGCACAGGGTGTGCCGTGGGAGCCCTTCGCAGACTGCATGGTGCCAGCTCACGGCACTCACAGTGCTCTCACCTCTCAAAGAGAAAAGCAAGATGGAACCCGGGGCTGGCTGCTCCGGTCTCCTGAGCACACATATGCAGATGGGTGGCTCTGAAAAAGAAGCTGGGACCCCGCGGGGCCCGTCCCTTCTGACACGGCCCCTGCACATGCCCACTGTGGGCAGCCCTCATCGCTTCTTTTCTTTCTTTCTCTCTCTCTCTCTTTCCTTCCCTCCTTCCTTCTTCTTTTTTGGAATAGGGAAGCAAAATCTCATGTCAGCAATTGAGAAAAATTGCTTTCAGCAGGCCAAAAGCTTCTGTAAAGACCAGGGCTTTGTTTCCAAGCCAGGGACGAGTAAAAACATCTGTGCTCCCCAACGTGGGGCTGCAGAAGAGGGCCCAGGGCCCAGGCCACCACCTCGACATGCCTGGGCCTGCAGGGCTGCCCCCAGGCCCGACAACAGGAAGGCCCGCTGGGTTCCCAGTGCCCTCTGACCACCTGCTCACCCTCTGCAGACCCTCGCCCACAAGACACACAAGACACCCACACTGGGCTCGGGGTTAGCACGAGCACACAGCCTATCCAGCTGTGAAGGAAGACACGGAGTGCATGCCTACGTGTCTAATGCCACAGTCACGACCTCTAGACTCTGAGGTCAGAGAGCAGAGGCCGGGCACAAAGAACGTGCTAACAAGTACAGGTGGTCGCATAGGAATGAATTCACGAACCACAGGGTACAGGGGACAGCTATGGCCTAGTGATGTGTGGCGTCTACACCACAGGGCTCCCTAAAAGCCTGGCTCTGAGGCCCAGCTCTGCTAGTAGCATGGCCTTGGGGAACCCACCCTGACCTCTCGAGCTGCATTCCTCATCTGTAACACATGGATTTGGGCTACCTGCTCCACGGGGGGCGGGGAGGGGTAAGGGTTCCACGAGCTGATCAGGACACGCTGTGGCAACTGCTCTGTGCTCTCCCACGGAAGTGACAGAGACAGCTGGCAGGAGCGGCAGACCTCCACCGCGGGCACATCCCCCGGGGAGGCAGGTTCCCGCTTCGGGCCAATAGGGTGTGACACGAACGGCCCCCATGTGGCAAGGAAAGCCCCTACCCTGGGAGGAACTCCGAAAGGCTGGCTGATCATCGAAGGGCAAATATCACTGCATCGCTGTTCCACACTAAATGCCTCAGTGCTGCACAGAACACCGAGCTCTGCCCGTGTTCCAGGGCGCCGGCCTGAGGCTTCCCTGACACGAGGTGCCAGGCCCTCACGCCTTCCTAGGTGCTCCTCGTGGCAGGCCTCCTAAGACCTGCCAGGCTCCACAGTCTTCCAGATCCAGACTTCCCAGCCAGCCCAAGGCCACAGACGCCGGCCCACTCATCTATCCTTATGTGGGCCGCACAAAACTTTCTTAGGATCCTATTCTGCACCAGGAAGAAGGTCATAAAAGAAACATCATCCCTCTTTCTTCATGGACTTGTTAGCCAGGAAGGAAGCTTCGGTCCCTCGTAATAGCAGCCATCTCGGAGGAACAAGACGAGACCACACCGCTGCCACACCATTCACCACATCTGTGGCTTTTTCTGTCCTGCCATCGATTCTGCCCACAATGCCTTTGCATGCACCCCTGCTCTCACCCCATCCCTGCTGTCCACTTGCCCTTTAAGACTTGGTGAGCCGTCACACACTGCAGAAGGCCCCTGGCTTGCCTCCTCCAAGCCCACTCTGGTCCCGTGCTCCCACAAGCCCCCGAGCATCCCTCCATCACCGAGCCCGTTGCCCTGCCATCTGGTCACGGCTCCTTCCTCGCTAAGCTTTCAAGCTCTCCGAGGTGGACGACTGCCGTGGCTGCTTCTCTGGGTACCTAGCCCATTGCCTCATGCACAGAAGAATGCACACACTTGCCTGGGAAGATGAGTAGATTAAAGATCACAACTACAGGGAGCCTGCCTTAATCCAGCTCTCACAAACCCAGGGTCTGCGATGATGTCACGCACACTCATGTATCCTAGCTGTAAGAAGAGCCATTTGCCCTCATTTTACACTCGTAATATGGTCCATGACACAACTAACTTGGCCTCTAGTCACTGGAAAATTCCAAACCTCTCTTCGAGCTTCTGGCCAAGGGCCTGTCGACAAACACTTGGGAATCCACCTGATGGTAATACAGGGGAAGCGTTTGATGGGACGCCTATCAGTCACATACTTCTACACAGGCCCACCCTGCTTCACGTGGCTGGCTCCTGCTTGTCCTTGGGTGTTCACCACAGCTGTCACCTCCTTCAGGAAGCCCTTCTGGCTCAGGTGCTCTCTTCCAGTGGTGAACCTCTAAGCTTAGTGTTACTTTGTATCCTCTCAGTAGACCCTGAGCCGAGAGCTGGGTGTTCACCACTGCCGTCACCTCCTTCAGGAAGCACTTCTGGCTTAGGTGCTCTCTTCCAGTGGTGAACCTCTAAGCTCAGTGTTACTTTGTATCCTCTCAGCAGACCCTGAGCCGAGAGCCGAGACTGAATCTAGTACAGTGCCAGGCACATCTGAGCTGCAGTGGTGTGTTCTACTGCTCTGCATGTCTGCTCACCGGTGCTGCAGACCACCACACCCCCCAGCATCATCTCCCACGGACATGGCACCATGGAAACCTTTTCTGCGCAACCCACGTCCCTGCTGCAAAAGGGAAGTGCCGCCTCACCAGACTTACCTTTCCTTGCTGGAAAAGTCGACTCCCAGCAAGATACTCTCCTCCGTGTCCTGGCGCCCGCTGCTATCCACCACCACCATGTACCGGACCCGCTCTGCCCAAGCGCTCTCCAAGCGTACGGCCTAGACAGGCAAAGATGCTCTCACTGGCCTGTCTTTTGAGGTGGTGGCCCCTCTGTCACCAAATCAACACCAAGGGCTTTTGTTTTCTACCTTTCCCCCCGGTGAGTTCAGGAATGAAGATGAGATTCTGGAGACCAGGAGCCCTACATCTGGTTTATATTCATGCATAAGGGACAGGGCTTGGCTCTGGGGAGAGGGCCCTAAAGTTGGTCAAGTGGGCGAACAGGTAAAATCCAGAAAACGAAGACCGACAGGGACACGTAACACATCCTTTCTCTGGCCCTTGCTGGTGCGGAAGAGCAAACCTGGCTCTGGCTTGTGTGAGCAATCTGTGAGAATTTGCTAGAACACAGGAACTCCCCACCTCCCACTGCTCGTGAGTAATTCCCTATCAAATCGCAAAATTAAAAATTAAAACTTGCCACAATTGTCTCTTCTTACCAGCTTGATCCGATCTTCACAACGTAGAAGGTTGATCATTACTTGAAGATGCTGGGGCAAGTCACCTGTTGGACCAACAGAGAAAGTTTAACAGGCCGCCCACCCACCTTCTAGGCAGAAACCTGCAAAGGGATGATGTTAAGGGTCTGGATGAAGACTGTGAAGTCAAAATCCCCCACCGCCATCCCAAGGGAAGCGCCACGAAGACCAGGAGGCTCAATTTCTCTCACTCCACTTCTGAATGTTGGGGAGATCTAGCTAATGGCCACATTTTTAGAAGTTGTTTTTATATTCTGAAGTGCAGGCTGCCTGGACTCAGTTGGTTGAGCATCAGACTCTTGATTTTGGCTTGGGTCATGGTCTCAGGGTCATGGGGGGCTCCATGCTCAGCATGGAGTCTGCTCGGGATTCTCTCCTCTCTGTATGCCCCATCCCCTGCTTGTGTGCCCCAGAGCTTGGCCCCAGTGACAATCACCATAATCAACATCCACAACGAGACCTCCGTGCCTGACCACACCGTCTGGTCCCTGTGCTGCCGGGACCTTGTGGTGCTCCCCTACTCCGTGGAGTCTAGGGACTGGAGTGTGGCAGGTGCAGTGACGGGCCTAGGCCAAGTGCTTGCACATCTAGGCCCTGGTGGTCTTGGGCCTCCTTCTGATCATTATGTTCATCATTATTTTCGCCCACTGGCTCATTGATGGTTATCCAAGCAATTTCAGAGGTCATGAAATGTTACGAAGGCGCTAGTAGCCCACGGCCCGAGGCTCGCACCCCTCTTCAGGGCAGTTTATATGCACATCAGTCTACAGCTAAATTCAATGAAGATGAAGTGTTATAAAGCATGATAAACACAGAGCTTCCAGCTTCTACAGCAATCCCAGAGCCTGGGAGGTGCCTCCGGGCTGGGGTGTAGGGAGGAGGAGGAGAGCTTCTCTGAGCTGGTGAGTCTCCACAGACACAGAGGATCAACACGGCGGAAAACAGGCTGTGTGTTCCAGGCAGGGGCCCCTACCCAACATTCATAATCAGTGAGGAGCAAGTGGGACTCTAACAACGCTTCTTCCCCACCTTATATATTTCATGGTTTCTTCCTTTTTAAATATTTTATTTATTTATTTGACAGAGAAAGAGAGCGAGAGATAGAACATAAGCAGGGGGGAGCAGCAGAGGGAGAGGGCGCGGCAGACTCCCCGCTGAGCAGAGAGCCCAATGTGGGACTCGATTCCAGGACGCTGAGATCATGACCTGAGCCAAAGGCAGATGCTTAACCGAATGAGCCACCCAGGTGCCCCTATTTCATGGTTTCTCTCTGAAGAAAAGGTTTGTCTGCAAAAACGCTGGTCTACAAGAAAGTAGGAGGAGTAACTCCTAGAGGAGCTACATTAATTATGATTTGTACCACGCCAAGAAAGAACTGTCTTAAAAAAAAAAAACCAAACACCAAACATTATCCTATGGATCACAACCAGAACCCCAGAAAGATCCATACAGTGGATTCATCCCTTTGGCAAAGGCATCTTTTGAATTTTAGGGCAGGTTGACAGATGATGTCCAAATTGTACTTTCTGCCTCAGAGAGGACTCGGGTCTTTGGAAGCGGTCTCTCCGTGACGGGACAGCACAGTGTAGACACCGCACGCTGACGCTGCCCTCCCTGAGGAATGACTGGCAGGTAACGGTTCACACCTGGGGACGATGCGGCGCCCCTCGTTCCCCTCCTCTACCCAACAGCACCCTCGCCTGTCGAGACGTCACCGTCCCGAGGGCACACACCAGCCTCGCCTGCACGCCACTGCCGTCCGTTCCGAGTCACAGAAGCACACACAGGAAAGAAAAAACAAGCCCTTTGTCTGGCGAGTGCCCAAAGGGACATTTTCCACACAGACAGGTTCCTATCAGCGGGACTGCTTGTGGAGACGCGGGACTGCTGACCGACAGAACCCCCAGCCGCGGCCTGGCCCCCACACGCTGCCTACTCGTGGTGAAGGGTTCGCTCAGCACTGGCGGAGAGATCAGAGCCTGGAAGCCTGAAGCAGAGGCCCTCGCCAGAGTCTAGGACCGGGGACTGGGGGCAATGACCTGAACGGCTTCTGCATGGGCAGAGTTAACCTTCACTCTTTCTCCGCTCTGCGTGACTGTGGATGGGACTGGGGGCCATCCAGGGCACTTCTCAATGATTCTAGAAAAATAGCAATTGATGGAAAGTCCAGTTTGTGCCTGCCCCAGGGACATTTCCTGGGCGTCCTGGGACAGTCATCATCCCTCTCGCTCTTGCGAGCTCATCGGCCATTCCAGCCCTCCGGGGCAGAAGAGCCACCAAGCCTGTAGCTTTCTTCTTACTCTCCCGTACATTCCAGAGATGCATGAACCAGCCCGAATTCCGGTTTCTACGTGGCATTGCCCTTGCTTCCCTAAGCTCCACACAGTACGAGAACATTGTCTGAATGAGAGGTGGGAGACACCGTATGTTACAAGTCAACAAAGCTGGGGCGTTCGATTTGCTGCATGTGCTAAGACACAAACATTGGTTAAATTCCTGACAGGGCAGAACCATCAGCAGATTCAAGAAAGAAGGTTCTGTTTCTAGTATTACAGTATTCAAAGTCATTGCTAGCCTACGCAGAGCACCCATGAGGAGGTAAACACGTTACATGCATACATTTTTTTTAAGTAGGCTCTATGCTGAGGGGGCTTAAAGTCATGACCCTGAGATCAAGACCTGAACTGGGATCCAGAGTCGGGCACTGAACCGACTGAGCCACCCAGGAGTCCCTGTGACTCAGAACGCATCCATTTTAAATTCCATTCCTGTGGGAGGTACTACTGGTATTTGAGGCCCATTGTAAAGATCAGGCAACCGAGGCTCCGAAGTCAACCGTGACGGCTCAGTAAGTTGTAGGACTGGGATCAGAAGCCAGGTCTGTTGGGCTCCAAAACACACATTCTTGCCCTAAACCACACTGCCTCCTGACAGCTGAGCTTCAACCGGAGCTAAATCTCGTTTCCAAGCAACAGGATGTGAAAATCCCAACTGACGCTTGGTATTCTGTGTCAAGTGTAAGACACGAAATTCTAACCTAGGCACTCGGATCCAAAATCAGGCGAGATGACTTGAGGTGAGAGACAAATGATCCCAGTGACAAAGCAACTGGCCCCAGCTGCTGGCTGCCTCCACCTGCTGTAGTTCTGAGGTCAGAGGCCTCGGCAGACGGCACTGAGAGATGTGCTGAGAGATGTGCTGCCCGGCCCAGCTCCGCCCGCAGGGGCTACGGGCCGGTTACAAAGATGGACTTGTCCGCAATGTTTGCTGGTTCCTCTCTGCACACTGCCTTCGGGGGCACAGTCCACTCACTCGAGAAAACCAGTCTCTGTTACTACATGGGCATTTCCTGCTTGGGTGCTACCGGACCCAAACGAACACTGGTTTTCATCCCCACTTTATCACTTCGGTCTACTTCTGAAAACCAAACCCACTGTTAAATCTCAAAGACTTCCCACCCCAATGCCTGCCGAAGACCTATAAAGAAAGTCCCCAAACGAGAGCCTCCCAGATGCTCAGAGAAATGACCAGGGTCCTTAGAGGTGGTATAGGGCATCCCAAGGGGGCTACTGTCATGGGGAACAATGTCTGGCTATCATGGGTCCTGGTGCATTTGTTTAAAAAAACAAACACGGGCGCCTGGGTGGCTCAGTGGGTTAAGCGACTGCCTTCGGCTCAGGTCATGGTCCCGAAGACCTGGGATCAAGTCCCACATCGGGCTGCCTGCTCAGCGGGAAGCCTGCTTCTCCCTCTCTCACTCCCCCTGCTTGTGTTCCCTCTCTGGCTGTGTTTCTCTCTGCCAAATAAATAAAATCTTTTAAAAAAAATGTTTAAAAAAAACAAACATACTGTAACTTAAAATCTGCAGTTAACTGATGAACCGTGGGTGGGAAATTTTCATATCCAAACAGAACACTGTCGACTGCCTTAATTCTTGCGCAGACACGCACAGTCCGTGGGGCACTAGCTCGCACTGCTACCTGGAAAACGTGCATGGCTTACCTGCTTAAGAGAAGAGATTCTGCTTTGCACCAGGCATGACAAGCCTGTGTCCCACTATTCCTCTGGCTTTGAAAACCAGCCACTTGCTCACCGCCGGCAACGGAAGGTTCCCCCATTGCAAAGAAAATAAGTTCCAAGGGCAGAACTTCAATTTACCTGCATGCTTGTGGGGGTGCTGAAGACTTCGCTGGCTTTGAGGGCTGTTTCCCTGCTGTAAGAAGAGGGCAGCTCCTTTCACCATGAAAAAGCTCTCGCTCAAGCTGCGAAGAATAAAACCAGAGCACAGTCAGGCTGGGACTCAGAGAGGGAAATGGACAGAAGCATGAAGCGGAGGAGAAGCTTTAGTGCAGACAAACTGCACAATCAATGCAAACAGGACAAAAGAACTATTGATATCATTTCCCACTGCCCTCGACCCACACCTTCGCTACAAGCTTGCTGCTGGAGAGTCTGGGTCATGAACTCAGGCTTTGGCTAAAATGCCCCAAGTTCTTGGGGCTCTGGCAAGGCCTGTAAAAGGATCTCCCTGCATCACGTCTTCTAAAGATAGAGAGCGACTTCTCTGAAGTTTGTGAATTTCCCGCGCTCCCGCTATGGAGTCTCTGGGACCCCCTGACTTTTGACAACTTCAGTGATCGTGGTGCCTTCCCTTCATGGACTATATACAGAAGAGGAAGTCATACTTTCACTCTTGGTTTGCATCTAACAGAAGCTGGTGGTTCTTGATCGGTGATTTCACTTAGTCAAGGTTACTGTGTCACTGCCGTGACGGAAAACCTCCCGTTGCCATAACAGAATTTCTCAGCAGAAGGAGCCTTTGGTTTTTGTTATTTTAAATCAGCAATAACATTTACATTCAACATACAACTGGAGAAGTTACAATTTAAATTTTAAACATTTCATGATTTGGATACCGAAAAAAAAAAATCTTTAGCTTATGCAGAAATTAAGACCATAAACTGACAGACTGTATTAGCAGCTACAAGTTACTACCAATTATTCAAAAATACTGTTAATGCTGAAAATTACCCATAAAATACACTATTTTTTTAAAATTTAAACTTCATTTTATCTTTTGTGTTCCAAGATTCATTGTTTATGCCCCACACCCAGTGCTCCATGCAACTCATGCCCTCAGTACCCACCACCAGGCTCCGCCCATCCCCCTATCCCCTCTCTCTTCCAAAACCCTGTTTGTTTCTGGGTCCAAAGTCTCTCATGCTTTGTCAAAATACACTACTATTAACAGTGGGTTTTTTGTGGGGGGGTGGGGGGAACCACCTATGATTGTCTTCTTTCTCTTCTTGGTATCCTCCAAATTTTCTATACTGAGCAAATATTAACTGTTTAGGGGCGCCCGGGTGGCTCAGTGGGTTAAAGCCTCTGCCTTCAGCTCAGGTCATGATCTCAGGGTCCTGGGATGGAGGCCCACATCAGGCTGCATGTTCAGCAGGGAGCCTGTTTCCTCCTCTCTCTCTGCCTGCCTGTGATTTCTCTGTGTCAAATAAATAAAATCTTTTAAAAAAATATTAACCGTTTAAAGCGATTTTTTATTTGATTTTCAGAATAAGGGAAGACACGTACTACTCGTGATAATGAAAAAGCATTTCCTTTTTATTAATTTTGTGGACGATCACAGTTCACAACAAAGGGAACTGTAAAAATCATTAATTCTCTCTTGACCAACCAATTAGCATATACATGATTTGAAGGAAAAATCTCCAAGAAAAAGCAGCACTTTTTGTGTGTTTGTTTTAACAGGAAGGAAATCGATTCCTGACAGAAATACAGGGACATTTTCTGTAAATAACAAAAAAAGCAAGATCACCTTCTCTCCAGAGTCTAATGTTACTAGTTAAATGTTCTAAACCATGGTGGAATAAAAACCTCAGCTAAGGGGCACCTGGGTGGCTCAGTCATTGGGTCTCTGCCTTCTGCTCAGGGTTCCGGGATCGAGCCCCACATCGGGCTCCCTGCTCGGCAGGAAGCCTGCTTCTCCCTCTCTCACTCCCCCTGCTTGTGTTCCCTCTCTGGCTGTGTTTCTCTCTGTCAAATAAATAAATAACTTAAAAAAAACCACACACACACACACAAAGAAACAAAGAAACAAAACCTCGGCTAAGCCTAATAATACAAGACTCTAGGTGCTAAGAAAACTCATCACACTGAACTCAGCAGCTCCTGAAATCAGAAAACCAGTATCTTGTACAATACAAAGTCCACAGTAATATCTGTGACTTCTCCTGGTTGAATTCTCATGCCTAAAATAGTGACTCTGCTCAAATACCCAACAATAAGGCTGAGAATTGTCTCTTGTACTCGGCGCTTTGAATTATTGACGGGTTTTGCAGATTTCACTTACCAATTCTTTTTTTTATGATTTTATTTATTTATTTGCGAAAGAGAGAGTGAGCATGAGAGGGGAGAAGGTCAGAGGGAGAAGCAGACTCCCCAGGGAGCAGGGAACCCAATGTGGGACTCGATCCTGGGAGTCCAGGATCACGACCTGAGCTGAAGGCAGTGGCTTAACTAACTGAGCCACCCAGGCGCCCCCATTTACCAATTCTTTACACCTGATAGTTTCTAGCTTTTCTTCATTTAGTATCCCCAACTGTGCTGCCAACCCATCCTTTCCATTCTATCAGCTGTATGTTTGTGCTGCCAGTTTCCAGAGCTTGAGAACCCAGCAGCACAAATACTGAAAGAGGAAGGGCGCCTGGCTGGCTCAGCCAGTAGAGCCTGGGACTCTTGAGCTCCAGGTTGTGAGTTCAAACCCCATGCTGGGTGTACTTAAAAATAAAATCTTAAAAAAAAAAAAGTACTGAGAGGTATCCTTGGTGGCTCAGTCAGTTAGGCGTCTGACTCTTGATTTCAGCTCAGGTCATGATCTCAGGGTTGTGAAATCGAGCCCCGTGAAGGCTCTGTGCCAGACATGGAGCCTGTTTAAGATTCTCTCTTCTCCCCCTCTCTCCCCCTGCCCCCACCAAAAAAAAAAAAAAAAAAAAAAAAGG